>CAJUYI010001954.1:24421-49595 GCA_910591695.1 Galerucella pusilla
AGCAAATGTTTGCATTAAAAAAGGTAACAGTTATTTACGATAAAAGATTTAGTTTGAAAGTAATGTACAAGTATAAAAGAAATGTAGTTGACTCTGTAAAAAAAAATAAGAAAAGCACAAAAAAAATATTTCAGCTACTACTTTAGAAAAAGCTTGATAAATATAAATTATAATTTTGGACTTACCACAGCAATTTAAGGTAAAACAATTAAATTTAAGAGAAGGTAGAAAGATACGTCCTTGCTACTCAAGGGTCGGTAACGGAAAAGAAATGAAAACCACCTCATAGAATCGAGCGTTGACATCATATGTCAATTGTCGTAACGGTCAACGATAAGAGAAATTTAGATCACAGAATTATATTGGAAGTGGTTACTATGACGGCAAGCGGTAAAATCGAAATTATTTCGTCAAATCGGAACAGGTCGATAGACATGTTACAGAGTTACATCGAAACTAACTGTGGAATCTAGAGAGTTGATGATATACAGGGTGTTACATTAAAAATAACGAAGTTGTCGTTTATTTTCCATAAATACGCCACTATCACTATCTACGTCAATTTTTATAGAAATCGTGTGGTTAGTCTTCAATATAATATATAAATATAGTGTAAGCTCGTCGTGAAACCAAAGTATTCTTACAAAATATTTCTCTCACAGTTCACACGAAAAAACATTAAAGCCAAACGGGTAGTTAAAAAGATAGAGATATAACCAGTTCTGGAAATGTTTCAAATTACTGGTGTTCGAAACGGACAGTGTATAATTAGTTTTACATTCCATTGGCTGGACCTTATGAATTATAATGTTTTGCACACTGAAATTATACTATAATAAATCTGAATAAGTTTCAAAAGTTGATATTGATATTTAGAATAGGTCATTTCAACTTACCAAAGTATGTAAGCAATAAAATAACCACATGGAATTTCATTTTGTTTTCATAAACTGGTGATACGTGTAAGCCAGAGTTATGATTATATATGAATGTCGTTGAATCACAATTCAATAATAATTCGAAGATCTCACTGATTGATTGATTGAAAAAATCGAATTACTAGGAAATTCTGATAATCTTATCAATTTTCAACCACTTTTATACTTAAATTGCAAAAAATAAATATTATTGATAATAAAAAATGAACATATTTTCCACTTAGGTGTATTTTAAACACGTTTTAAATGTTTTTATCTTATTATATGCCATGGCCCTATATATTAGTCTAAATTCAACCCAATGTGCCGAAATTCTACATCTATGCTTAGGTTTTATGATATTATACTTCATTACCGTCATTACAAATTAAATATAACGAGCCTCTAGAGAATGCGAACGAGTTACTTCCCCATGCACCCCATGGTTGGTTTTACTTCCAAATGGAAGAGTTTGCTGAGAATTCGAAAATGAAAGGAAAAAAAAGTGATAATAAGTTCAATACGCCAGATGATTGTAATGCTGAGTAGTAGAAATGAGAACTTGGACTTAATGGATTTATTGATTGATGTGATATAAAATATCTCATCTATAATTCTCCAAAAAAAATTAAAATTCTGTCATATTTTGCAATTTATTTGTTCAAATCTTCAAACTTCGTAAATTACACAGTTGAAAATTAGTATTTTTTTGTACGTTCATCAATAACACGAGTTTCAATCGATCAATCAACCTTCGAAAACGGACGTGTTAATTGGGAGTGTGCCTTGTTCAATATAATTTAAATAAATTACCATGAAAAATTCAGGAGTGTGGAAACAGCATTGGGACGAAGAGGAAAATTCCCGACGGATCGATGAATGTAGACAACAGAAAGAAGCCAACCAAATATACAGTTAACCTACATAAAATGATACGAAATTTTATTATAATTGATATATTGCCAAAGAACTTCCAACAGATAACTTGAATCAACTTTATAAAGTAAGACGAATAAGAATATTAAAAATAAAGGTGAGGGGAATCGCTTTTCAATCAAAAGAGCCGAATGATTGATGTCACGTGAAGTCAAATTAATAACGCCAGACAGATGTCGTAACTTGAAGGAGTCCCATGCTGTAACCAAAACCACAGAGAATTCAGCCGCACAAAACCCCAGAAGGTGTATTGGAAGCTTTTTCGCAAACCTTGATATAAATTATTATAAAAAATTAACGAGTCGTTGAGAAGGCCACTATCAGATTACCTTTATCGATAGAAATTGAAATTGAAGGGGAACCGAAGTTTGGTGCCAATAATTAGTGATAAGCAGCATTGGTCTTGGTGCGAACAAGCATGACCAAGACCAAGAATATCCTCAGACTATCAAGACCAAGATTTCAATGAAGAAGAACAAGACCAATACCAATAATGAATGTGCAAAGCCAAGACCAAATAGGCAAGACTCAACTGGAAATTTCTACTTCCACAGTATATTTTACATAAAATATTTTTATCGCCAATCGTTAGTGAAGCCGTCAATTATCAGTTTGATTTCCGTGAGTGACCAAACAGTCTATTTTATAAAACAATGCATTATTTTCCGCAATTCCGAGACTGAAGAGTCACTTTTGGACCCAAGTGATAAAAAACGTACCATTGCAACATCTTCATTTGTTTTCCTAACTTATGATTCGTACTGTTGTTCATATAGTTTTTTCCGATTTTTGTGGTATTAGTTCTTGAGTTAATTTTTCAGCAGCCCGATCCACGTTAAATTTTCCACTTTTGTTCACTTTCACTGATTTTCTCTACGTTCACAATGGCGCCGTTTCGACAGTAACTTTGTTTATCATTACCACAGAAACAAATAGCGTACGATGTTTATTGTGTGAGGGCTTCAAATGTAAGTAGTATCAATTTTGATTCGAAAATATCAATTAAAGTTACATCAATCCCTTGGGTGAATTGCTTTCCTCAGGCTCCGCTACGCTCCGCCCTCGACAATCAAACACCAACCGCGGTATTGAATGGGTTAGTCGTTTGGTGTATACTATACTTTGACATTACTTTGACATTAATCCAAAAGCATCTGTCACTGTCACGTTTCTCCCTACTACGGCTTAATAATAGTTTCCTTGCGATTTATTTATAACAAATTATGGAAGATATTCAGTGTCAGCCACCTGAAATTCGAGAAATTCGAGAGGAGTCATTGAAGACGTCTTTAGAACTTCTGCCATAAAAATCTAAGGAGATATACGATATCTTCTGTAGGTTCCTTGTGGCATTACTTATTCTTTTTTCTCTTATTCTTTTGGGAATCTAACCACAATATTGTTTTTGATTCCCAAAAGAATAAGAGAAAAAAGAGATATACGATAGCCAATACATTTTTATGGAGTGGTGCGATAGACACGAATCGCCATTTTACCTAACTATATTTTACTATTACGCAATAAAAATAAATTGTTGAAAAAAAACTAAGGAACACGCTTTATAGAACTGAAAAGTGAGGTATAATTTTCCATTTAATATTATTCAAAAGGAAATAGAATTTTCCCAGTTGATAATTATTGTTTGTAAACTATTGATAATTGACGGTAAATATTAACGGGTGGATTGAACAAGACGAAGATCAATACCAAGACCAATACTATCCTGGTCTTGGTCTTGCCTTGCTCATTTCTACCAACAGTAAAAGCACGATGGTGCTTTCACTTCATCAGCCTATCAAAACATGTGTTCACAAAACTAACCTTCAGAAAGTCTCCAGTTCATATTCGGTGAAATCCTATCTCATCAAAGCACGCATGTTCAAATAAAAAACAACTATAGAGAAGTGTATGGAATTGGAAGTAAAGTGTGCCGAAGGCTCTAAGGAGTCGGGGGAATTTATCAATCACACACATGTGAAATACCCACTAAAACGTCTACGCTACTAAGATTGGATGAATGTATCGAACAAAACGATGGAAAACTGGGAGAAAAGTTAACCGAAACTTTTGAGGACTTGGATAACCAGTACTTCACCAGTTACTATGAATACTGTATTCAGCTAAGCTGAAATATAGATATAAAGAATGTCGCTAGTCTCTTGCACGCAAATTTACTAGTGAAGTACATATCCAGTGTGTAAAAGCCATGGAGTGAATTCATTATTTCGGTTACTGTTATTCCTTATAAATTAACCACCCCCTATCATCGTTATTATCACTCTTGGAAAAATATGTCTCGTATAAAAGTTGTTTGGTTACAGCTAAAGTCTCTTAATATTCCATTAAAAGTTCAGTAGCGTGCAAATTTAAGTGGATACAAAAAATAATAGTTCTTTTTTAAATGGGGCACCCTGTATATTTTCACATTTCCGGAATGGAATTTTTTTTCTTATTTCAAAAATATATAATATGTTACCACTACCTTATACCGTTTTTGAGTTATGAATTGTTGAAAATCTGAATTTTAGTAATTATTATTACTGTAAATGTGAAAAATATAATTTATCGAGGTGAGCTATGAAAATGACAACTAATATGTTTGATAATCAACATTTTTCAGATGAAGTTATAAAAATGGTTTACAGAGTGGTGGAAGATTTTATTAATAATAATAATATACAAGTGATTGAAGCAAGGATTCAACTTAACTTAATGAAAATAATAAAGTCATCTGTAATGCTATTAATGTTATTATAAATAATATGAAAATGTGTTATCAATTATGCATTAACAATAATGGTGGAAATCTCGAATATCTTTAATACGTTATTATTTATAAATTCTCTCAAATTAATCTTCGTTTTCTGTTTCGAAGAAATAATTAATATGAAAAATGTCAATTATCAAACATATTAGATGTCATTTTCATAGCTTACTTTATAAATCATCTTTTTCTTATTTACAGTGATTACTAAAACTAAGATTTACAACATTCCATAACTAAAAAACGGTACAAGAGAGGGTGACATATTATATATTTTTAAAGTCAGAAAAAAAAGAGCATTCCAAATATGTGAAAGTATACAGGGTATCCCTTAAAAAAAATATTATTATTTGTATCTCCTTAAATTTGCTCGCTACTGGACTTTTGATAAAATATTGGGAAAATTCCGCTGTAACCAAACAACTTTCATAGGAGACTTTTTCTTCTAAAAGTAATAATAACGATGATAGGGGATGGGTAATTTATAATGAATAATCCTGTACATATTTATGAAAATTTTGAAACACGTCAAATTTAGATCATAAATTGACATTCTTTAACGAAAAAACGATATTTACCTTCAACCCCCTTCGAAAGGGGGGTAACCTATTAAGATATGGATGGATGCTGTTGAAGATGACTTGGACCAGCTAGGAATAGAGGACCGAAATAGGATTGCAAGAGATTGTGTGAGAAACACGCTGTTCTATGTGAAAATGTTAACATTTGTTCATCTGTAGGGTGGATAATGAATTGATCGGTATGCAGGAAAAGATATATCATAATAATTTGAACGTGCAGTGATGACCAACTTCACGAATTGACAGAGGGTAGGAGGTACAAAAACATACAAATGTTCAAGATTCAAAATTATGATATTGTTAATACACTAAAATGATATGGAATACTGCTTATTCACAATTATTTGAATGGAATCCACTGTTACAAGACCTCAGGTTGATATTGGCAGAACAGATCTTGAGCTGTTGAGCAGTGGCGATCCTGTAGCTTCACCGTTAACCGGTACTTGTAGAAGGCAAATTCAATAAAAAATTTTTGTATGGATAATGAGAATGATAAACATATTTGTCGTAATAACACTAGGACTGTTCGGAAGTTTTCAAATTTCATTTCTTTAGTTACACGGAAGTGATCGAATTCAAAAAATCGTCACTAATCGGAAAATAGTTAAACTCTCCTGGCATTGAGTGAATTAACTATACGGACATGATTTTCAATGAAGAAGTGAAGTCTATCAGATAGATTCTCTGAACCAAATTATGCAAAATATTTTGATCAAATCGATCATCATTTATTATTGTTCAAGGGTATTCAATTTGGAACATGAATTTTGGTAATATTCAATTTAGTACTAAACTGGTATTTTGGTTCCAAAACCAAATACTCTTCACAATTTGAAAACGATGGCGAAGATCTTTGATAAATTTGATTAGTGTCTGAAACTCGTCATACAAAGCTTTTTTTGTAAATAAAAACAGAGAGGATGGCCCAGTTGTAATGTTAATTGTATTTTTGTCCTTCGTGCTAACTCGTGCTATCATTATTTTCAATATTCAAAATATTAATTCTGGAAGGATCAAGCTGCTAACGCAAAATCTCAAAAATGGCGAACGAAAATAACAAATTCTCCCAACATCGACTTTAAAACGGTATGAAAGTACAACGAGCTAAAGCTTATTTAACTTTTAATAAAACCACGAACGCTTGCGAGTCCTTCCAATTTAATTCAAATAGCTCTTTTTATCGTACTGGAGTTTATATATTTTCATTCCATGCATGCTTCATCGAAATTTAAAATAGAAGTAAACAAAAAATGTGAGCCACTTATTGTAAATCTTGAAGATCAGCCACCATTCGGAGACAAAACTTTCGCAACTATTATGAAAGAACTATTGGAATTAACAAAAGATTACTACTCTCCGGGCTGTTTTGATAATATTCAAACCATGTCTATTCAGATGTAAATGCGTTAAATATTTTTTGGATGCCTTAAATTGTATTTAAAAAGGGAATATTATTAATTGTGATAGAAATATTATTGAATCACCTACTTAAACTCAGACTGTGCAAGATTTGGAATGATATGAAATGTTCACCAAAATTGATTCATTTCAAATGTTTATCATAGATAAGAATAAATGAACAATGTAGAATAGAAACATTATCACAAATAGGTGATGCTTAAAAAAAAAGTGTAAAAATGTATGGAAAAATAGCAAAAAATGATATAGTCTGGATCTATAGAGTATTTGTGTTGAATTCTATATTTTTGATCAATAAATCATTCATATCTTTCATAAATCAAAAATTATAAGTTCAAGAAATTGAACAAATTTTCCAGTGATATACATATATCTCGATATATGAAGGGTGTCAATTCCAAAACTCACAATTGGATGTACCTTGTGAGGAGAAAATGTAACAAAGAAACTTCCAAAACCGTTCTTTGGGTAGAGGCGGGGACCAAAATGACATAAGAGGGAGCACATCCCCATTAACCTCCCATGCCCCATTTGCCCCACAAAATTTAAATGACAACCCCTACTTGTGATACTTAGTTGAGAATCTCGTGAAAAATGCTTTCCAACGGTCTTAGTCATAATTATACAGGGTGTAACAATAAAACAGGATTTTTTTTGACAACAAAAACACCAAATAGTTTTGAAACGACACTTTGCTATGTCGCTATAAAAACCTTGGAATATAGTGATTTTTATCATTCCAATGACAACAGTTTTGCATATTCACATCACGATTTAGATGAAATGTACATTCATCGCTGAAACAAATATTTAATTATTCTTAGTTGTTTCAGTCATAATTTTACAAAACTGAATTTTTTGGTCTGGATCGTCATCGAAAATTCTTGAAGACACTACATTTCATATGGGTGAAATTTATGAAGCTTTCCGTACCGACTGATGTAATAATCCTGTTATTGCAGATACGTGACGAGTTGATAAAGTAGAATTTATTCCAAATTGTCCAAGGAATTCAATTTGGATTGCTTCATCAAGAATTTTCGCGGCATTCCCTTTTTTATTTTCCACTGAACCCTCTTCAAATTTCGCGAATAAATCACGGATATACACGTGACTAACATGTTTTTCAGGAAGTCTTGAGAACGGTAAGGGCTGTTTACCGGTCGACAGCAATGTCCAATTTTGCTGGAGACCGGTATCACTCTTAACTTTCGAGATGCTTATACCATTTTTTCTACGACAACCTCGATAAATGTTCATTTTGTATCTTCAATCATAAACAAGCACATTTTGTACAGAATTTCATTTTTGCATCGGCTGCTAGGCAAGTTGCTAAGCAACAAATGCGAAATGGAATATTTCGTGTTAGGTTTAGGTTCACTCTAAAATCACAACGACTACGGCTTGTCGAATTATGACGTCCAGTGACAAATTGATAAAATGTCAGCAGATCGTTTCTGTCAAAGTTTTAGTAGGTAACGAGTAATTTTATAGTTGTTTTCCACAAATACATATTTATAGGCTTCTATTTCTGTGTACCTATTAGAAATAGCAATAAGAAAATATTCCTTCAATTCCTATTTCAATTCTGATAGAAAGCCCGTTAGCGGGGAATTCGGAGAAATAAAGTATTATCAGTTTATTTCTCTCAAAGTTTTTGCAATGTATGCATGTATTAAACTTGTCTTTGGCTCGTGCTGCAAATTTCATTTTCGTGCAAAATGGGCATCATTTCTTCGATATGAACGAAATATCAAAAGTGACATTCATACTTCTCGATCAGTTTGAAATATAATTTGCATTTTGGTAAAATTATTGAATTATTTATCAATATTTATATTGTTCTGTTCGGTTCTGCTCATTGAAAATATGAATTTTTTCATTTTTTTTGTTCCTTCGGTGTAATGAATGGAGTAACATATTATTTAGGACGACTTAAATGTATGTAGGGCTAAGACGTCGGTGAGTAATTAACTTACCGACATCTGAACGGTGAGTATATCACTTACCGACGTGTTAGACCTAGAAACCAGTAAACACAACCTACCGTCCTGACAACCGATGCTGTAATTGAACAAAAAAGATCGATCGCGCAAAAAAACATTTGATACCGATATATGGACCGTACTCGCATCTTATTTGGAGGTTTCCAAAGCGAAGTATCGTTCCACAACTAATTGTTATTTTTGTTGTCAAATTCTCGTTTCTGCTCTATTGTTACAGTGTTTTTAAAAATGTAAGCAAACAGGATAAAAGCAATTGATCCGTCTCTGGAACGAAGTCTTATTTTTAAGAGGCAAATTGCTAATTCGACTGCTGTGTATCAGTCTGAATTGAAGGAGCTCTTGAAAATTGCCAAACATTACCTAAGCCTTAAGATAATTAATTAAAATGTTCAAAAACTTCAATTGAATAATTTTTTTATATATTTGTTTTTTTTATTTTGTTACCTAGGAACGTATCCCCTATAATCCCATATAAATTGCCATGCCGTATTCACGGTTTCTGTATTCGCGGCATATTTATGGAACATATACCCCGCGAATAAAGAGCTTTTACTGTACATTTAAACTGTTTTTTTTTTATAGGAAATATTTAGTTCAAAAGTGACGGAAAATTATTTTTTTTGGGACTTTTCTCTATAAATTGTGTATAACCTGTTAATTTTTTGACGGATAATCTTCTAAATAGGTGAATACTATCGATTTTCCGCAAAATCAGACAAGAATTCGTGTCTCGTTATAGTTCACTGGACCCACAAATCTCCAAGAATTGGCTGAGGGGGATTTTGACAGATGATTACAATTTTGTAAGGCAATTACATTGAAAATTTTTTGACAATTCCAAAAACCAATCAAATTTCCTCATTTTATATCATATGAACAATCTCAGCCAATCATGTCAACATTACACTGAAAACAGACCATGGGCAATTTTCACACGTTGCTATGGATACATATTGATTTATTTCAATTTTGAAGTTTCGAATATTTAATATTTCGAAATGTCACGATTTGGTTGTAATACTGAAACAAAAAATTTTCTATCCGAATAACCCTCGGACATTGATAAATGCTCAAAAATTTTATGACAACTTTCTCAAGCTTGTTGCTTGTAGGCAACAGACCTCCGCCTACGGCGTCGGTCTGTTTCCAAGCAACAAGCTTTCGAAATCTGTCATAAGATTTTTTCGAACAATTATCAATGTCCTTGGGTTATTACTACTGAAAATTAGCATGCCACAATGTTCAAGATTGTCTGGTATTCAGTGATGAAATCATATGTTACTAAAATGGTTCTGTTGATAAACATAATTGCCGGTGCGGGACAAATTGTAATATGCCCTGTTTGAGGCGGTTTGCACACAATGTTGAGAAATGATTGATTAGTGGGCGGTTTTGCTGTATATCTTGATTAACTTCAAAATAAAATAATATATGGAAAAAATCTATTATCTTTCAATATGTACGTTTGCTTTCCACAAAATGACACACCTCCACATTATCAAAGACACACTGGGTTTTATTCAAATACAATTTTTTTTCTGACGTGGCCTGAAGCTACCTGGAAGACAGCGCTTTAGTCAACAGACCAACTAATTTGAACGATCTAAGGTATGGCATACGTTTCGAGAGTCAGCGAATTACTCTATAAATGATCAACGATTTCATTCGTGGCTTTGAAGGAAATTGCATCATTGTCAATAAACAAATGGCCAGCATTTCCAGTATTCATTGTGATGGAGTAGCTGCAACTTGAATTAATGTTCAGTTTATGAATTTTTTGTTCCATTTAAAATTACAATTTCAATATTTTCGTTGAAGTTCTATCATAATTTGGCCAAACGCTTAACACTGACATCAAAACATTTGACATTTTCTTCAAAATATGCAGAATAAATGCTCATCCATAATCCCAAAATTCCATGACGTTTCCATCATCAGTTTAGTTTTAAAGATAGTCCCTTGGTACTTATTGAATCAATAGGAAAATCATGAGAAAGCTGCTCAAGGGGTCCTTTGAACTCATTATTCACGTCGAGTTAATAAAAAATGGAGAATTTTGAGATGAATAGTTAAGTTATCGCTCAGATATAACCTTGATTGTTATGGAATGAGAAAATAAATGATAAAATTCAAGTATTTTCTGTAACGCACACATACTTCTTGGCCTACATCACGGATTTTCATATTATAAATATTATACTTAGACTGAAAACATTATTCTCAACTATATTCACTGGTAATACCACAAGATGTCAAGTTATTTCCGAAAAATTTGTTCAAGCTCATGAATATTTTGTCTTCAACTCGGGATAATTTTCTGAAAATATTCATAAGCACAAAAAATTTCCGGATCTGATTGGACCTCGTGTGGTATTCGGTTAGAAAATTCCACAACAAATTATGCGTGGAAATCAAATAATTGAGAATTATTTTTCGATTTCCAACGTCAATATTTGTGTTAATCAAGTACCAGCAAAACAGAAAGTTTGATTGACTTAATTATTCGGTTACCATGGCAACTAAGTGAAACCCTAACCATTAGGAAGCAATTTAAACTTTAAAATTATGGAAGTTGCACGAACACAACACAGTATATTCTCAAATATCACATAATCTCCGAGTAATTACAATTGATGGAAAAGGTTTATCGTACATTTTATAGAAAAATCACTCTTGACACAAATCTCTGCATAATCAAATACAATATGGGTAGGAAATTGTCTGGAATACAGGAAAACAAAAATATTGACTAAGATCAAGACAAAAATACTGCCGGTGCGTGAACCGCCACGTCCATATTGTCGTCAGATAGCCATCTTCCTAGGTTCGTGATTTTCTTGTTGGGTTCGCATACCACCATTAAGTCGGCACTCCTTTCAGAGGCCATAGCAAACAAGATATCGTAGGCGATTCGTTCCCTACCTACGTTTATTTGTATCACTGTGAATGATATTATTAGCTTGTTTCAGCCATTGGCTGGCAGGCGTCGACCTTGTTGTCTTCTTCGGGAATGGCTTGTTCCATGATTTGTTCAGGGAAGACGTCGTCGTCGCCTGTGTATGTGAGCAGTGTCTCAGCGCGTTGGGTTACGCCACCTTGTTTTTCTTTTGCCCTTGCCTTTTTTAGGGCTTCCCTGAACTTGGGGCACTCCATGCCGCCCATCCTATGGTTTTCTTTGCAGACTACACATGTTGTCTCTCCGCTGCACCTTTTGGAGTCATGCCCTGGTTTGCCACATCGGTAGCAAACTTCTCTCCTGTCTGGACCATTGCATTTTAGGGTCGAGTGGTCATAATCCCAGCATCTAGAGCATCTCGCTACCTTCACTCTTTTCTCTAGTCGACATCTTACCACGCCCACCCTGATGTGGCCATTGGATAAGAGTATATCCGCAGCTTTTTTGGGTAACACTACCGTAGTAGCTTGCGTGTTGCCACGCATTGGTCGAAGTGCTGTGATCTTATAAGACTCTTGCCATGGTCTTATAGTTTTTTCAAGGGCCTCGATTATCTCGTCATGGTTGGCATCTTCTGCCATACCTCGTATGTGTATTGCTGCGTTATTTTCTGTTCCTAGCTGTACAGTTTTAATTCCTTCTTCGGCCGTTCCTATAGCTGCTCTTATGGTTTTCAGTGCCGTATTGTCCTTTTCCATGGTAATTAATAGTTTGCCGTCTTTGGTGCTACGGAGGGACCGTATTGCCTCCGACGAACTAGTGTTTTTGATGTTTTTAACGGTATTCAGGATGTCTTTGTATTCCGTGCCTTTCTTTGAGACAATCATGCCGTAGGTTGTCCGCTCTTTTCTGTTAGTTGTGTATATGTCTATGGATGATTCTGTATCTTTAAATATTGCCTCGCACATTTTTCTTAATGCGCCTACTGTCATGCATTTGACATGATGGATCGCTACCTTGCTGCCATTGGCAATCTTTTCCCTGGCTAGCAAGAGTTTGTTCCATATGTCTTCTCTAGTTCCGTTGTGTTGAATTTTGATAACTTTTTTAGTTGCTCCCGCTCCTACTCTGGACTTGAGCGTAGTCCTTTGCTCAAGGACTTCAAAAGGCTCCTCGTTTCCGTCTAGAACAGGATATTTTTCCTTGAAAGTTTTTTGAATATTTTCGGTCATTTTTGGATCAGTGGGTTCCACTAGTACTACTTTCGTTACATCATCACTGGAATTTATGGGATTACCAATTACGATGCTTGTTCGTTTGTATAGACTGCCGCTCCAATTAGTGTCCGCCACTTTATTCCATTTTTCAAAGGTGTCAACGTCTTCAATCTGGCTTATTTCCATCGTTGCTTCTGCATGCCAGGGGTCCGTTTGAGTGGACATCTCGGCTGTTTCCTTTCGTGTAGTTTTATCTAAGATTATGTCTGTCTGGGTGCCAGTTTCTATCTCCATTTTTTCTATGGGTTCGTAACGATGTTTGTTAAGCCATTTTATCACCAAGTCTTTTTTGGAGTTCCCCGCGTTCTTTACCAGTTTCGGGATAATTCTTTTATCTTGAGATGTGTGTTGGGTATTTCAGTTTTCCGAGAGATTCAACTCCAGAATTCCATTATAGAGAACATTCCATAAAACCGGTCCAAGGACAGAGCCTTGTGGGACTCCCTGCGAAACAGACATCTCTTTCGTCCCCACCAAAATACACCTATCGCGGAAGTAATTCTTCACAATGTTCACCAGGTACTGACTGATGTTCATATATTCCAAGGTCTGTATGATATGTCCCCACTTGGCTGTGTTAAACGCATTTTTAACATCAATGAAAATGATCGCCCCCCATTTCCATTTTCCTCTGTTTGCCAGCTCAATCACCTTTTGGACCGCATTTACGGTTGACTTTCCCTTGCAGAAACCAAATTGATTTTCTGATATTAAATCACTTTCCTCTAATTCCTTTTCGAGTCTCAACTTTACGATGTGCTCAAACAGCTTGGCTGCTCTGTCTATCAAACATATGGGCCTAAATTTTGATGCCGCAGGATCACCCTTAGGTATCAGGCAAACCTTAGCTCGATTTGGTTGACCATAGAAAGCATCTCATCCGGGATTTCTTCAACCGCCAGTTTGATACTTTCAGCCAGTACACCGTCTGGTCCTGGCGCTTTCCCCACCTTCAACTTCCCCGCAGCTTCTCGCAGTTCCTCCTTTGTAGCC
Source organism: Galerucella pusilla (assembly GCA_910591695.1). Taxonomy (NCBI): domain Eukaryota; kingdom Metazoa; phylum Arthropoda; class Insecta; order Coleoptera; family Chrysomelidae; genus Galerucella; species Galerucella pusilla. The sequence continues at coordinate 38,214 of CAJUYI010001954.1, forward strand.
AATACTGGAGTGGCATTCAGCGCTCTCCCTGTTCGATCCCCATCACTCGTCGGTGGAAAGAGCTCTCTGACAATCTGGAGTCTCCTCTCCTCAGGAATTTCATACGGTGTTAACATGTTACCAAGCCTGTTAACTACTATTTTATATCCTTGTCCAAAAGGGTCATCTTCCAGCTCGTTACACAATTTCTCCCAGCATTCCTTTTTGGATTCCAGTATTAGGCTCCTGAGTTCCTTTCTTAGGCTCTTGTATTCACACTCGGCCTGTTGAATTATCTCTGGTAACCCATTATTTCCCCTCAATCTGGTTGTTCTTCTCCTGCTCTTCACACACGCTTTCCTAGTATTCTCAATCACTTCGTTCCACCACACCGGCATTCGTTTTTTGGGTATGCAGGTCCTCATCATACTAGCTTTTTGAGTTTCTTTGATAGCCTTCAAAGTATCCTGGGTAGTTTCCCTAGTATTGGAAGTCAGGCTAATCACGGCCCTGAACGTTCCCTTGTCCATAAGGCACTTTCCACCGCCGTAGCTCTTCTTGTCGTTAGTAAGGTCAATTTCTACATAGATATACCTATGTAGGCTCTGGGATTCCAATTCACTAAGAACCGACCATTTAGCTACCCTCCGGGCTAAACCATAAGAACACATGGAGATGTCAATAATAGATTTTTGTTCCTTTCTGACGAAGGTCGGGGTAGTTCCTGTGTTCAGAACTACAAGATTGAGTGCCATGAGGCAATCGGCCAGAAATTCTCCGCGCTTATCTTCTTGGGCAGCTCCCCACAAAGCTGACTTAGAGTTAAAATCACCCAACACCATCACCTCTCCGCTCTCCTGTTGGATTGCATCCATCAGACAACCCACTGATGTTTCGTAGGACTCAAAGTTGATATTCGGCGATACGTAAAAAAAAAATTATACAACGTCCACTCTTTCATGCGCAACTTGGTGTAGCCATTGCTTGCACTGTGTTCCGTTGCGTCACACCTCCTATTCCTGCAGAAAATAGCAGAGTTGTCGTCCGCAATCCATCTGTGGTCTTTTTGGGTCCTTGCTTTGTTTGGTTCTTGTATGGCAATAATGTCTATGTCAAGGGCATCCGCCGTGGCCATTGCCAAGTCTTGTGCCCCTGCTATCCTGTCTACATTTATCTGTAAGACTTTTATAGTCATAATAAGAAGATAATGTAACTTGCTTATATTTAATCCTACTCTATATACACTATTATACACTAATTACAGTATTACGGGTTCCTTATTGGGCCACCCGGATTCCCCATGCTGCTGCCAGAGCTAAATTTTCTGGTCCCATATCTGCCCTAATCCTTTTCAGCAACTAGTGCCCTAAAGTATGGTCACCTCATGCTATCCGTTCTGTGTCCAACCACGTTGCAATGCAGGCAAAAAGGATTATCCTTGCAGTCTTTGGCTTTATGCCCGTCTCTGCCACACTTAAGGCATGTCATGGCGCAGATCTACTCCAGTGCACGCATCTCTTCTATGTCCGACCTGGAGACACCGGAAACAACGTAATATCCCCTCCCTTGGTCTTACACGGCATGTCCACCACCCAATTTCAACTCCCCCAAGCTTCGTAATATCCTGGGCGTTTCTCTTGCCTAGTTCAATCATTGCGGAGCAGTTTCCACTAAAACCCTGTTTCAGAGATATCATCTTCGGGTCACTTCCGGGAGAGGTTTCCTCGATCCTATCCAGAATTGTTTGTTGCTCAATAGTTGGGTCTATGTTTGTTAGGACTATTGTAGTGGTGTCCCTTCTATATAGGCTTCGCCCACCTTACTACCTTGAATCTGGTCCCTCAATATTGCTGCCTTCTCGTCCCCACCGTGCACCTCTAGGCAAATGTCTCCGTTTCTCATTTTTCTCACAGACTTCATTTCGACAGAGGAATCTTCAGGATTAACCTTCTCCTCCACATCTTTAAAGATATCGGCATATGACCTTTCCGTTTGAGTATCACTTGTCCTGTCATTTTCTTAGTGACTGGTAGAGCTGTCTTTGTATGCCGGCCCCTCAGGATAATCTTAGTGTTGGCATTTCGAAAGATGAATTCCACAATTTTTCGTAGATAGGCCACTTCATTTTCGTGATCGACGAGCACCTTGCATTCCTTGATTTCCAACTCACCGCATTTCTGCCTCAATTGGTGCATTATCTCATAAATGATCTTTGTATCCGTTATACCACTGTTGTCCATTTCCACAGGTAACGCAAAATGCGTGCAGACTCTGGTGTTATGTACCCCCTTACTGTCTGTAAAGGAAGTGTTGTACTTAACGAACTCCAACATCCCTTCCGTTGTTCCCTCTTTCAAGATTTTTGCTAGCTCCGGCATTTTTTGCTCAAGCTTCACAAAGTTTCCCTTATCTTTACATCTACCGGGATCTGTCATAATGGCTAAATTGTCGTTTGAACACATTTCTTTCAAACCTCCCGCTTCCACTGCTGTTGATCTGAAGGATTCCGGAGCCCATTCATGGTCCAGGATGCCGGTCAAAACCTCATAGTCCCCTCCTTTGGTTAAGATGTCTTCCACCCTATTAAGACACTTAGTCCTTTCCTTTGCTCTTTCCTCCAAGGTTACCTGCATGTTCGCCTGCGTCTCAGCGTCACAAGTAATCTTTTTCGGGGATGACGGGGTGTTCTCAATCTCTTCCGCTGCGTTAATAAAGTCTTCAATGCGCATGTCCAACCTAACCTAACCTAACCTAACTTTTTTTTTTTTTTTTTTGGAAGTGGGGAATCTTCAACAAGACTAGCGGTTGGACAATCCAACAACCAGTGTGGGTTTCCAGCCCAGTCGATGCTGCATCGGTGGCACCTCTCTGAAGAGATGCATCCGCTACAGCCCCGAATGAGCCAGCGTCGCCACTAAACCCCACTCCCCTTCCTCAAGCACTGGTACCACCCTTCCGGGCATAATCATCAGAGCTGAGGTGGTCTTCTCCTTCTGACATTTGTCCTTACTATTGGGTACGTGTTCACATGCCCTGAGATATCCTTTCTTCCAATTCCTAACCTAACCTGACCTAACCTAACCTAACCTAACCTAACCTTTTTTTCTGGCAGGAGGAAAAAATGCCGTTTACGCATGTCCCCCCTGGTTTTTCGGGGGGAGGGTCTGTGGGGCTCTGGAGTTCTAATACCCACTAAAAAAAACCCTTTTTCCACTGGCTCGCAGACCTGGAATCACCTTGCTTGGGCTTGCTTCGGGGCTGTAGCCTGGTTGTCTTTGCTATGCTTTATATTTTTCCATGCGATCTTGGAAAACCTCGTCTTCCATTCCATCCTCTTCTTTTTTATCTGTGTATGTTTTTTATTTTAGCCATTTTTTTTATCACTTCTCTATTGAATGCATTGGAGTTTCTTTTCAGCTTTCCTACTGTTTCTTTCATTTTTCTCGGGGGGTTGCGATTTTCTTCAATTAATTTTTCTAGCTCAATCATCAGTTTCATCTTCTGATCTATGGCTTCCTTCATGATAAACACCTCCATGCACTCCTTTCTCTTATAAGGTGTCTCTCCATCATCTTCTAGCACTACGTGTCCTTCAATTTTGTTCTCCCATGATTATTCGGCACAGATAATCTCCTTTCTCTGTACATCATTTTAAACTCTCCAATATTTTTTAATTTATCCATTTGAGTCCTACGAGTAGGGACGTTTCAAAGTCTAGAGAGGCAGTGCGCCCGTACCTCCCCAAGGCATTCCTTCGGCTTTCACCTCCGGCTGCCCCGCACGTCCTCGCCATGACGCCGGGGGGCTGCTCGCGACCCACTTTGGGGGGCCATTCGTCCCTCACCGCAGTTTCCCAGGCTCAGATTCCATTGGACCCTTCTGTCTGGGTTACCATACCATAGCCGAGAGATCCCCGTTTCACGGCGCCGGGAATTCGCCGTTCGCACTCCGTATCTAGTAGCCTAACCTAACCGAACCTAACCTAACCTAACCTTATTTTTGTGGGGGGAAACCGCTTGGCGAAGGATGCTATCGGCATCGATTGCATCCAACAGTGTGGGGCGCTACTCCCACTAAAACCCCCCATTTACGCCCTCTTCCATAGCCGGAACCGTTATTTCTGACTTAGGTCGGTCTATGGGCGGCAGTCCTATGCTTCGTTTCGTTATTCCTTCTAATTTCTAACCATTGTTCTCTTAATCAGATCTGCAATGATGGCAAAAGTATCCTGGTCTCTTAACATGGTATTGATTATGTTATCCGGAGTGAGCTGGACTCCCACTGCGGTGTCTGTTCGTGCTTTGTCGTGGGCAGTTATTGGGCAATCAAACAGGGTGTGTTCCGCAGTGTCCACCTGCTGGCAGTGTATGGACTTGTCGTTGTCCGATTTTCCTATTCTGAATGTGAAGGCTTTGAATGACCCATGGCCAGTCAGAAATTGGGTTATATAGAAGTCTGTTCTCCTAAATCGACAATTTACCCATTCGACTGCCATTATGGTGGATTTTCCTTTCCTAAAACTGAATTGACGGGTAGATTAGCCTGCCGCACCGAGTGATATTTCCAGTCTTGTTTTAATCATCCTTTCGTATACTTCGCCCATCTCATCTAACAGGCATGTGGGTCTGTATGAGCTAGGATCTTCTGGAGGTTTTCCCTGTTTTTGAATGAGGACCAGCTTTGCTGTCTTCCAGCTTGCAAGAAATTCTTGTTGATTAAGTAAGGGGTTTAATATATTGAGTATCATATCCGGTTTCAGTTCTATGATCTTCTTTATCAGTTCTGATGGGATGCCATCCGGTCCAGGGGCTTTTTTTGATTTCATTTGTTCAGCTGCCTTTTCCAGCTCATCCAACGTAAATGGGGGGACTTGTGTAGCCTTAGGGAGTGTCGGCCAGAAGTCCTTGTTAGTGATGAATAGGTGTCTGGTGATTGATTCCTTAATTTTTAGAATGAGATTATAGGGCGGGGGTGGATTAAGTTGTCGCATCACGATACCCTTGTCCCCAGACGTCATCTTCAAGCTCGTCGCATATTCTTTTCCAGCAGTCCCAATTTTCCTTATTTATGAGTCGCTTCAGTTTTTTCTTTCGTGCTTTTAAATCGGCCATTAGACTATCGAGGTTAGCAGATCTATTTCTAGAGAGTAATCTTCTGCTATGTACACATTTTTCCTTTTGTCGCTTGATTTCTAGTGTCCACCAGTATGGAAGTTTTCTATTCAGGTGTCGGTTTACTAGTCTTACCTTTTCCCTCTTTATTCTGACCGTTTTTGTTAGCTGGGCGGGAGAGCTACAGTCTTTCATCTGGAGTATTTCATGCGTGAACTTATCCATATCAAAAGCGTGGGTAGTGTAATTCATCTGGACTGATTTCGTTTCCGGGCTGGTAATTTCGAAGTATATGTGCTTATGCTGGGTGTAAACATCTTCATCCAGAGTTTTCCTGTTCGTTATATGGCTCATGGCGCGCCGTGAGCAACAGGTTACATCGATGTGCGATTTTTGCGATCCCCTGATAAACGTGGGTTCTCCTGTGTTGATCGTTTCTAGGTCCAGGCTCGCCATCCAATCATTCCGGATGTGGCCTCTATTGTCGGTGACGGGGAATCCCCATCTTGACGATTTGGTATTGATATCTCCCGCTTCCTCGTCCCATTTGCCGGTTGCTGTTTTTATAGCTGCAAATAGGTGTTTTTTGGTTGTGTCTGCATCAATACTTCGTATATGTATTGTTTCTATTTTTCCCGCGCTGCCAAGTTGTCACGTTTTAAGTTCAGGTGTAGAATCCTTTAATTATTTCCTAATGTCGTCCACAGCCTTTTGGTCCTTATCTAAGGTCATAAGCAATGTGCCGTCCTTTGTACTTTTTAGGCTTCTGATAAATTCTGATGAGGTGGTTTTCCCCACTATAGCTTCGACCTTGTCGAGGATCTCTTTGCATGATTTCCGTTCATTACTTATAATTATCCATTGTGGGTCGTTCTCTTGATTCTTCTATGACGCCTGATTTATATCTACTGGTAGTATATATCTCAATGTTTGTATTGGTGTCACAGTATATCACCTCAATTATTTTCCTAAATGATTCTACTTTCATGCATAACGCGTGGTGTATAGCTATTTTGCTGTTTACTCGTATTTCCTCGCTTAGTAGTTTTAGCTTATCCCATAAGTCCGCCACTGTACCATCGTATGTTATTTTGATCACTTCCCTACTCACTTGTCCATTCGTTGATCTAAGTTTTGTGATTTGTTCCATTACTTCTAGGGGACCTTGCATGTTTGAAAGTTCTGGGTACTTTTCTCTGAACATCTTCTGTATGCCTGATTCCATATCTGGATCATTCGGTTCAGCTAGGACTACTTTTATTGTCTGGTCGTCAGTGTTTAGTGGGTTTCAAACAGTAACTTTTGTTTGGGTGTAGATATCATTACTCCATTCCATTTTTGCCGCTTTTAGGAAGTCTTCGAGGTCTGTGATGTCTTGTTTATTGGTGAGTATAGTTTTGTCTGTACTTCCGTGCCATGGCCCAGTCTGGGTCGATGCGTCTGAGAAGTTTCTCTAAGTTTGAGTTTCTGCATCGTATGTAATTTTTTCTAGTTTCCCATTTGTTTTTTTCAATCCAGTCTTTTATCATTTTCCGGTTGAATACTTCAGCGTTTCTTTTTAATTTTAAGCTGACTTTTTTCATATTTTTTTGGGTATTAGGAAACTCCCTTATTAATTTTTCTAGGTCTAATATGATGTTTCTGTTAATTTCTATGTAGGGCCGAATTAAGTCAGATGCGGGCAGTGCCCCATACCCGCATCAAGGCGATTTTCGCACTCTGGGAGTTCGCCTTGTATCTTGGAGGCTCCGTTTCCAGCCAAACAACGCATGACTATTCACCCTTCGGCACGGGTCGCATGACATCTTGGGTTTCGGATTTTTTGCCGCTGGTTGTCTCCATCGGGTTTACTGTCGGGGTTTCCGTCCCATAGCCGAGGGGTTCCAGTTTTCTGGCGCCGGAAACTTGCCGTTCGCCCTTCAAATCAGGTAATAACTTGTCAGTGTGTTCAGATGTAACTTGGGCATGTTGGGTCTTCTACTGGCATTCATTGGTGCTACCTACTCGACATTAGTAGCCTCACCAGTGCCCCACTGACCGTTCTCGAGCTGTTTCTTAGCTTCACTCGTCCCTTCCCGTCCTTACGGCTCGAGTAGGGACGAAGACTGAGCCACTCCACTAACGTCAAGGTCATACAGCTCCTAGCTCCTAACCTAACCTAACCTAACCTTTTTTTGTGGAAGTGGGGAATCTTCATCAGGACTGACGGCTGGAGAGACCAGCCAGTGAGGGTTTCCAACCCCCTGATTTGACAACGAATAGATGAATAAATTATAACCCTATTTTATTGGGGACTATTGTAGTTAGCGATTTACTTACTTACTATATGTTTTAATTTTACGTAATCATAGCAACAACAGTTTATAAAAAGAAGTCAGATAGAGTGACGTATTTTTTGTAATACATTTTCACGTTCAAGATATTAAATACCATTTCAATTGTACAGTCTTTATTTGGTCCGAAAATTCAATAGGTACTACCCAATCCCCCATCCTTGCTCTCCCTCTCCTGTGAAGCCCTTTCCTCAACTTCCTTTTGCCCCATAACCGCTTTGAAGAATCCTCCCACTATTTCCCACTTCTCCACAGACTCCAGCATACAACCTACTATATTTCCCACTCCCAGTCTCTCCTCTTCCTCACCCCTCTTCTTATGCCATCTCGTGCATGAAAACATTGTATGCTGGATGTCCCTGTCCCCACAGTACAAGCACCTTTCGTCCCTCGCTTTCTCAATCTTATGCGTGAACACTCTATAAGAACCATGTCCTGACAATACCTGTGTTGTGAAGTAGTCTAGCTTGCGGTGTTTGCATCCCAGCCAGCCCTCCATGTCATTTACTATCAGTCGCGTCCATGTCCCCCTTGCGTTCCCTTCCCCTAACCTTCTCATCTATTTGTCCTGTATTTCTTCCTCTATCAATCCTTCATTTTCCCTGCCCCTCTTCCACGTTTGCACCCTCACCTCGACTAACAAGTCAATTGGAGGTATACCACCCAAGTAACATGTTGGTAACCGTTTAATTACCAAAATGTTATGTTAGTGGTTTATAACGGTTTCATGGGAAGCTTTTTTGGTTTATTAGACAACTCTGGAATACCAATTTGCTTATATTACTAGTTAGTTCTATTATATTGTGATAAAAGCGATCTTAGAACATAATTAGAAGACCTCTATATAACAGTTTTTTAACTGGTTTATAAACCTTTCTATGATGACCATTAGGCAATATAGAAGCATATTTTCCACACTTTTAAGTACATACTTTATAGTATACTTTGTAAACGTTTATATAATCGATTCATATAATAGTTTGGTGATTTGAGCAAAATAGTGTTGATAAACTCCACGGGATCAGATGTCGTTTTCTGACAGTTATTTAGAGAGGCACATGTAATACTTTTATAAAATATTGTAGCTCGATAGCGGTGCTATATAACAAGTTCAATCGAAGCTTGAAAAATTCTGTAAGTGCTTTTCAATTAGTACATTGCCATCATGAGTGAGATTCCAAAAAATGGAAAAATATTAAGAAAAGTGGTAACTTTAAACGCAAGGTATAAATGATGTCAAGTTTTAGTTAAACTATCAGTTCAGAACGATTAAGATCGTGGGCAGTAAGTACGGCATAAGTAGAAGAATACTGCTTTAAAAGAACTCTTGAATATTGTTAATAACCGATTGTCGAGTGCAGCGTTACCGAAGGATCCAAGTACTTTTTCACAAACACCACCTATCATAAGTGTAAAAACAATTGATTCGGGGGAATATTGGCATAACGGGATTGATAATCCAATAAAAACGGTTTTAGAATATGTCAAAGATATACCACCTACAATTTCAAAAATAGTAGTTTTAACCACTATACTGGAACGATTATATCCCATTTCAGCGAAATAAGAGAGTAGACTTAGTAAGGACTAACTCCAGTTTCCACTGCTCTTGCGGAGGAGAAACCAAGTGGCGGCTGATGCCGGTTAGAAAAAACTGTGTTGTCAAACGTAAAGTTAACTCCCCAGATAGATACATATAATAAATAATAAATAAAATGTCACCAGAGACCAGAGGAAAAGATAAAATATAGACTACAGAAAATTTTACATGTAGTTATTAACGAAAAGCATTTTGCTGTTATAGACATTGTATTAATACAAAATGTATAACTATGTCAGACTTGATAATAACCGGCAAGTAAATTGGCAACACCGATTATTTGTAAGGGGGCGTTAACTTAAAATAGATACATTTATCAAACTATCCATATTAAGGAGTTAATAAAGTAATATAAGCTCTTAAATTCCTCTCATAAAACTATTGAACTAGCGGTTTGCATTTTCTCATACCCATTACCGCCATATTGCAATCTAATTGCGAGTGATATGCTACAATTCAATTTTGGTTGAAAATGAATAATTCTGAACAATTTTATAACAATTATGTACTGAAATAAGTTGCTCTACTCACAGAAATTAGTTGTCTGGAAGACTGTAATTATCGCTTTTAAAGAAACATTGTCAAATGAATTATTGCTTCGGAATTTTTTTTATTTTTGATAAAATAACGGGCGCGTTGTGTTTTTTCGAGGTACCGGAATCTATTTTCACAGTAAAATTTGCTTCGCATGCCAGTTTTCAGGTATTCTGTGTCCCTTTTAACCGTATCGCCGAAGTAAAGATAATGTAGTAGTGTGCTATAGACGCCATACCTACTTAAATTGGCGAAGCAGATTGACAGTTGTATTAGTTTCAAATACATAATTGATGTTTCTATTATTTATATAATTTATATAATTATACAGTGTGTCCGCGTAAGTTGGCTACATATGGAAAACTATGTTAATATTGATTTTATGAAAAACAGGTATTCTTCATAAAAAGTTCTGCATTATCTAAAACCTCAAATGCAATCGTTACATATTTCTTATTTTGAGCTGTATACGAGGTTTGTCAAAAAATATTAATCTTACTCAAGAGTAAAGTACCTTTATTTTTCACAATACAGCAAAATTGTAGAGAGTAAAGTTGTTTAAAATTAAAATTTATATACAAATATGCGATTACAGCTATTTAGCATGAAAATTAAGATTTGGTGATTATTTACGATTACAAATACTTTGTAATGTAAAACGTAAATAATCACCAAATCTTAATTTTCATGCTAAATAGCTGTAATTGCATATTTGTATATAAATTTCAATTTTAAACAACTTTACTTCTTACAATTTTTCTGTATTGTGAAAAATAAAGGTACTTTACTCTTGAGTAAGATTAATATTTTTTGACAAACCTCGTATACGGCTCAAAATAAGAAATATGTAACGATTGCATTTTAGGTTTTAGATAATGCAGAACTTTTTATGAAGAATACCTTTTTTTCATAAAATCAATATCAACATAGTTTTCCATATGTAGCCAACTTACGCGGACACACTGTATATATATAATTTATATAAGTTATATAAGCATTATGGTTTCTTCTGAAAATCTTGTTGCAGATGATGTAGGTGTTAACGTAATATAAATGGTATATTAACTTCTAAATTACCTTTATGTGGTCCTTAAACAGTAACTTTATAAAAGTGTCCATAACTACTGCGGCTTGGAGGTTAGGATATATAAACGTCGTATAAAGGTTATTTCAAACCTTTATAAGAATATCATAGAAGTACTATAGAACAGTTATAATGCAGTTGCTCGTAATACCCTTATGAAATGGTTGCCTAACGTGGGCCTATTTAGAGTTATAACAGCTGAATAAGCTCTGTATATATGCTTATTTCACATTTTAAGGCACCATTTACCTCCCAAACATGATTTTATAAAGGTGTTTATAACGTTTATATATCAATTTTTGACCAAGCTTGACCAAGCCAACTGTTTTACAGTTCGTAGAGATGCTAGAAGATTCTTTGGAGAATCCGGACAATTTGTAAGCCCAGACAGGTAATCTGTTTTCTCATTTTCAATCACCTTTTTGTATTTTGCAGCTGAGGATATTAGCAATTCTTTCTTCCGAACTGTATAATTTGCCGATCTGATTTTCTTATTCTTTATTTGAAACCACAAAAACGAAAAGTCACTAGATACCATAGAGAAATAAACAAAACTCAACTTAAATAGCGAGGTTGACAAATGTACACTTAGCTAAGAAGCAGAGCAAAAACATTGGTGCAACTGAACTTTAACTAAGCGATCCTTAAATTTTAAACTCGCCATAGTTTTTTTAAGCTTATGCATCTATTGGTGCAGACGGTCATTAGTTAGACGATTTTGAGGACAGATTTTGTTAACTT
>CAJUYI010001954.1:49605-61844 GCA_910591695.1 Galerucella pusilla
ATAATAGTTAATTGGTTCAAATTATCCAAATCTTGTTTTTCAAAATCCCAAAGATACGCATATATCATACTCAGATTCTCTAGATCAGTTTTTTTGTTGATACATTTATTTTCTTGTGAGGTATAAGCTGCTTCTAAAAAGATTCGTTTTTCGTGATTAATTTCTCTCGATATAATTTTGGCATGTTCATAATTCATTATATCATGGCCTTCAGAAGATACGTGTTCAGTAAGTGCACATTTCTTTGGGTGAAGTTCGCTGTCAATCTCATGAGATGTTATTCTATTAGTGAGAGACCTTTTTGACTGACCAATAAATTTCTAACAATTTTTGTGAGGAATTGCATAAACTATGTTAGGTAATTTATTATCAGGTGTTTTATCTTTGATTTAACTGAAAAGAAAAGGGATTGTAAGATATGTTGCAATTTTTATACAGGGTGTTTCATTGTTAAACCACCATAGGTTAAGTGCAAGTAGAAGACACTTTGGTCGTTCAAAATAGCCTTGGTTAATTGGTCTAACATAATTATAAACAGAGATACAGGGTATTTTATCCATTTAGTCCAATCCTTCTGAAGGCCATAACTTTAGAACCACCCTATATATTTCTTTTATTTTTGGTAATGATATCTTGCATTGATAACACAATAATATAGTGTAATAAGAATAATTATAATCCAGGTCTGGTTTGAGAAAAATTTGCAAAATTCGATAATCTCCAAAACAACACCTTGTATATCATAATTTTTTAAATCCAATAGATTATTCGAAGAGAACAGAAAAAATAGAGCGGCACCAAAATATTTTCCGAAGTGCACTCACTGCTTAACTTTTGATGTCAAAGTTATTCAGTATCTTCCCCAATAGAGGCATCCATTTCAACATCATCGACAAACGAACATACCTACACAGATATATATGACACATGAACTGAAATATTCACTAAATGTATCATTTTTTATGTTATTCATTTTGACTTACCGGAATAAAGAATTTTTTTTCAGTTGTGATTTTCGTTCTCATGTATTTTTCAATTAAACTTGAAACAAAATAAAATTGTGTTTTATTCAGTCTGCAATATTTTCTGAATAAATCTTCATCGCCTTGTAGGTGCTGTGAAATTAACAGTTTAAAATAACCTTCCGAATTTTGTTTTTTAAATAAGGAGTGTATTGGCGCTCTCTTGCTTTTCCTATATAAATAGTATAATATTAAATCCTGATCTTCCTCTTCCTCTAATAAAATTCGTTTGATAATTCTATTCTTATTGGCAGACATTCTACATACTTCTTTCTTAACAGCAATAGAAGTACTGATCTGTTATTCTGTCGCATGCTACGAACGAGCCCTCTAGGTTTCTCCTGTCCTATCTCGGTCGCTTGCCTCTTACCTCGGCTGCCTGCAGTTGCAGCATGTCTCTGCAGAGAGTTTCGAACGGTGTACACTTCGAAAAACATTTCCGTGTAACTAAATTTTTCTGTTCTCTTGGAATAAGCTATTGATTTATAAAAATCTTGATAAAATATATTCTTTCCTCAACCCGAACCTGGATTATAACTTTTTTTGTTACAGGGTAAGATTTTGAAGCTTATGTAACTTACACCTACCAAAAATGAAAAAAATCTATAAGGTGGTTTTAAAGTTATTACGTACGAAAATGAAACATTTAAATAACTTTGGCATTAAAAGTTAATCAGTAAAACGGGATGTGCTCTTCGAAAAATATTTTGGTGCCGCTCTATTTTTTTTGTTCTCTTCGTATAATCTATTGGATTTCAAAAATTCTGATATAAAGGGTGTTGTTTTGGAGATTATGGAATTTCGCAAATTTTTCTCAAACCAGACCTGGATTATAACTATTTTTATTATACTATATTATTGTGTTATCAATGCAATAGATCATTCTGGAAGTACAATCCGTACAAAATATAGTTATATCAAGAACTCAACGATGGTGATGACGTTTTGCAGAATTTATGTAACTGTGGTCAACGTTATATTGAACAAATCATACTTTCTGATTAGGATTCTTGCCTTAATGGCTCAGTCAATAGTCAAAATCAGATACTGAAGTAACGATAATCTTCTCTAAGTGACAGAAGGCTATACTCAACATAATCAAAAATGAAAAGAAAAACCTACACATTTTCCTCACTTTTTTGACAAACATCGTTCATAAATGAAATTTTTGTTACTCTTTGACTACTTTCCTAGCGTTTATAAATATACTTTGACATTTCCAATGTACACATTTCTAGACAGCGGTATGGAGCGTGGTAATATTTTATCGAGTTTGCGCTCTTCAAAAATGTGGAATAAGACGTAGTTTTTCTAACCGGTTACCTAAAAACAAGAAAATACCAATACAAAATTTCCAAAAAAACTCAATACTAATCCTATAATATGGATCAATACATTGAATTTCTCAATAGTTATCCCGAAGTTTTGTTGGAATTGCTTATGTGAAAACCGTTCCAATACAATATCCACATAGTTTTCTATTCGTTGTGGCGCAACTTTTTTTTCCAAGAGAAACTATTAAAATTCCTTTGTTCTACAATCACATTGAAAAGTAGGCTTTTCCGCTTGTCATTGACAACGAAAAGTTGACGTTTCTCGAGAAGAGTTACTTCACGCTCGCCGAGCGCAAAAAATGGCAAATCCCTCGTTGTCCATAACAACCGATACTATAAACTCAATTGTATTGACAGTGACAGATATAAAAGTTTGAGACATATTTGAATTGACATATTCAAACTGACAGATTCTGAAAGTTTTTATGAATTCGAATTTATATTTGTTTCAAATAGTTACAATTATAAAGTGATTGCAGAAAAAATGTTGTATGTATTACGAGCAAAAACGTGACATTATTGCTTTCGAGTAATTACCGTAACCATTACTCTCAAGCAATAATGTATCACTTTTTGCTTTTGATACATAAATAACTATTTCTTCGTCTATCTGTCTCGTCGTCAATATCATGGAATAGATGATATTTTGCACCTAATGTGCCAATCCCAATGTTACAAATTTACTTTGGTTTTGGTTCATCATAGTCGATATGAAAGCACAGAGGAAAATGAAATAACATAAACAAAGGTGTGTGAACGAACAACAACAACGAAACTTGCAAATTTCATAAGTCGAAGAGATGTCTGATTAATCAATTAGAATTTGACAGCTATGTTACCATAATGCGTTCATAAATCACGGGTCACAATGTGCTCCATTTCAAATGTCAACCAATTCCATTACAGAGTAAAGTGTCAATTTGTACATTCGTTTATGAACGCACCCCAGATGATAGTGCCTGTTATTCATGTACAAACAATACTTTATTTTCTTCATTGATATTTACGGTTTCTTCAGAAATTTCAAATTGTCTGGACAATGACTGGACAGGTGGAAAAATCCAATACACGCTGTTCCAGTTTTTGTTGAAATTCATGAGGTTGTTTGCCTACAATAGTTGTCGAACACTATGACTGTTGCTTGCAATTTGTCATTAGTTTATTAATAGACGTTATTTGTTGGAACAGAGTATATATATATATATATATATATATATATATATATATATATATATATGTATATATATATTCTGGGAACCTTTTTCCTGATAGACACTCAGTATGTTCATCAATTGAATTCCCTATCCAACTTGCGCTCATTTTCATCGCCTAGGGCCTTTTTTTCAATAACCAACAGAACAGAGGTGCTTTTGGAAGTTGTCAATGGAAAAAAAGTAATATTTTTTTCCAACGATTTTTCATACTAATCATCTCAATTGTCTGAAAATATCTACGAATAATTATCCAAGTCAAAAATGAATGGATACAGGATTCTTTTCGTATATATCATCGCCCTTGCTTTTAGCCCCAGAAGGGAGCTTTGCATGTTCTAAGTAATGAGGATAACATTCTGACAGTCACTTAACGTTCTTGTGATTAATAATCCCTGATGGACTGCAAGTTACTTCAGCACCTGATCATTGTTGGGACACTGGATAATTTCACAAGGAATAAATTGTCGTTTTTTTTACATATTCGTTTAGTAGTATTAACGGAAATGAACGACGGACGAAAAAAATGAAATCCCAAAATCATGGACACTCACACCGGAAATTTGACAAAATCTGTCCACAAAATCGTCTATCTAATCGTCTATAGTCTATCAATTACCTGGTGAATTAAAAATGTTTTTTCTAGTCCTTCAAACCATATTTCGCGATATTGGTTTACGGTAGTTTTTCGCTCAATTGAACCAATTAAATTATTTTATACGCTATCACTGGGATGGGGTTTACAATTGATATCGAATTGGACGCAATAAGCTTTTTAAACGAAACGCAAGCAATTAAAACCAGAAGCGAAAGGGGAACAGCCGAAAAACCTAGTGAAAATTAACGTTAAGCTGGAAAAAATTAAATGAAATGAATCTACTTACTCCCGAACACGTTTATCCAATTCAAATATTATTGAATAATCAATACCAAGAATGAAAATAATAATAACTTATTGAAATAATTGAAATTCAACATGAATTGAATATTTGAAAAAACTAAATTGTGATGATTAGCACGCCAAATTCAAATCTTACACACGCTAAAGATAAGACGAAGGAAGACTCAGGATGTTTGCAGCTCTAAAGGTACGTTTTCCTCCACATGCGCAGGTCGCTAACAACTGCGACCAAAGTAGCAGCGATTATATTCGTCGACGAATTCTGCAAAGAGATGTTTTCCTCCGATCAGATATTCATCAACAAATTTCATTTCATAGCAGTTGCTTCCATATAAATGATTATCGTATTATTATATTTTTCTGGTACACCTATGAATGAATATTTTTGAACAAAGAGTGATTTTAATGCTTCTACATTATCAGGCTCAAAATGAAAATTCACTCCTTCAATTAGCACTAGAGTCTGAAAGCGGGTCTTCAATTGTGCCTAGAAGTAAAACAAAATCTAAAAAATGAATACATTTTTAATCAAATAATTAAAACAACATAACCTTCTAAACATCCCCCGGCGACTGAGCGAATAGCGGCTTAATTTGGGTGGCAGCTACTCAGTAGCGAGTAGGGAAATACTCCCGTTCAAAACATCATTAGGTGTCTTGGCGAATAAGTCGTCGCCACTTTTTCGGGGCTACTAGCGACTGGCGAATGTGGAAGAAAATGTACCTTTAGTGCTATGGCGGTGATGTCTCCTCTCCTGCACGAATTGGGAACGGAGTTAGCTTGACTTGGATTAGTCTTTCAACGTGAGCTGAAACTTGCCGTGGCCCGTTGCCCTGGCGATCCAAATTTGATAGACAATATTATAAATAAAAAGATACTAAAACATCTTCTAGAACAAGTATTTCCTTCTGATGAAAACAAAAATAATCAATTCAAAAGCTTAACATGCTTTGGAATACCATCCTTTAAAATTAAATCATTTTTGGGAACTTTAGACTTGAATATTTGCTTTGAAACCGATTACAATTTATCCAAATTCATTAAAAACAACAAATCTAAATCTACAAAATTGAACAAATCAAGAGTTTATAAATTAAAATGTCGAATGACAACTGTGATAAAATTTACATGGCTAGAGCTTTTATAAGTTTTATAACTAGAATTTCAGAACACAAACATGGCTATGACAACCAAAAAGCATATTCCAACTACTCAAATCATTTATCACCAACACACTCCTGATTCAAATTTTGAAATTATGCATAAAGGACCTAAATCATTTTCACTTTTTATCTCTATGTAAATGGATTATGATACTTTTTTCGATATCCGTAAAATTCAGTATTAATGCCCTGTATAAATTGAAAATTTCTCTTTATACTCCCACTCGTTTGAGAAAGCGCATCACAACTGTAAGATGAACATAGGTTCAAATATAAGGTAGATTTTAACAAATTCAATTGTCTTATTTCATCGTTTAGTATGGATCTTCATATTCTTCATCAAGTTAAAGCCTCAATTATTTAAAAGAGGGTTTAATTGATATAACTTAACAAACTTGTTCCCACTCTTCAATAGAAAATGCAGGGCCTTGTGTAACTGTATTTAATTTGTACAGTTACTCCCTCCTCTTTCGGTGTAAATATTTTTTGTCCATAGTGGGATTGATTGTATTGCTTTTGGAGGCATATTATTAACTTTCAATTGCTTCTTAATACATTCTATACCGGTCTGAGGTTGTCTCCTTTTTTCCATTTCCTTGATTAGATAGACTGTCATTGCGTTTTTGTACAGTTTGATTAGTTTAAGTTGTAGATTTGAAATATTGAAATTTGACGTACATTAGTTCAAATGTCTATCTGTAATTCTGTGAATTACAGACAACATCACAGAACTGCAAAGTTACAGATTGGGTGAAACCCCATTTACAGAACTTTCATTAGCTACAGATTCTTAAATTACTCCGAAAGACACATTATCGACCCATCATTGTGTCTTGGTATGTACTAAGCCGTATGTATTGTACAACCTGATTGAATTTCTATTTTATTCGTTATTAACCGTAACTTCTTAATTGATGTAGGTACCTATACTTGGACTCATCCGTGTTGTAATTAGTTGGGGAAAGTGAATACAACAAGACCCCTCCATCTGAGGCTATCTAAAAGTTTTGACGCTAAGGGTCAAAGAACCGTCAAGCAAACCACGTTAAAAAATCCGGCGACTGACATTCAAGCGGAATTGTGTGTGAATTGTTTAAGCTGCAGTGAAAGAGAGATAAGCTTTATTGCCATGGAAAATTTGAGATTTGTTATGAATCGAGTGAAATAATTTATTCATACTTCACTAATAATACAAGACAATATATTATAATATCGTACATCATAATGAATATTGCATTATGCCAAAGTAACTCAAAAACAGAGATGCCTCTGTCAATCTTCGGAACTTATCCAATGTATTAGCCACTTTCAATTCTGATTGAATAATTTTTCGGCATTGGAGACGATGGGAGTTTTTACCAGATCAGAGGTGAGCGTTGTTAAATAAATATCGAAATTCTTTCAGTTGAATTGTAGGATGTTTTCAAAACCAAACGAACGGATTCCAAAATGAATAGCAGCAGAGTTGAAACTTTGTATTCATTATAATAGAATTCTCAATGCCTACTACTATAAACCATAAATGTAACGAGTAGCTACGTTTTGTATTTTGAAAATAGATTCGAGGAGGTGCAAACTCCAAGACCTTCAGAAAAAAATGTGAACCATAGCGAAAGTGCGATTTGAACAAAGAGTAGTGAGATGTTGAGGCAATGGGAGAATGAAGCTGTTGAGACAGCAAAATAAGCGAGGATAACTTGTTCGCTAAAGTACAGACTATTCAAAAGCACTGTCTACATGGAGACCAAGAAACTTAATCGAATTCGAAGTTCTTCCTAAATGAAGTGTTCCTGTCATTGGAGCCACGTATTACAATTTTCAAACGATTCGCGATATCGGCTTTTGAGTTTCCAGTCGATCCAATATTTCCGCTCCCCTTTCCATTACTGTTCGAATTGTACTGTCTGTGTGTCAATCGAGCTAATTTCACAGACTATCCGTGGATCTAACGCGACGTAGAAAGATTTAGTTGTTAGTCTGAACCAATCCGTCACCAAATACGTAATGACCTAACGTATCGCTAAACACTTGTGAAACTATGAGACGTTGACTGTTTTAATAACTCGTATGATGAATGTGTTTATAACACATTCACAAAACAAACGTTACTCACTTCAGTTACTTATGCGCTTATGTATCAGAAAAAGAACGGATATTGTGAAGTAACTGGATTATCTTATACACACGCCCACATTAGTGAAAAACCGTAAACAATACTGTGTGAACACCTACTTGGTGGAATCTATTAATATTATTATTATCAATGAAGTTAACTGTCTCTAATTGACTCCACTATTCTCAAACTAACGTTTTATACAGTGCGAGAAGAATGTTTTTGTAATTCCTTCATTAAAATCGAATTTCATGGGTTAATAATTGAGCAAGATAACATCCATAATGTGAATGCATGTTTCCAAGAAACAATTCCAACAACCTTGAATATTCCGCCATCGGTGGAATTTAGACCCAAAGTATGTCCATAGTTTTGAGGTCATTAGCCTGGAGTTGATCATATTTTAATTAAATAGATCCTATCAACTCATTTGCGTGAAACTAAATAGCAAGTGAAAACTTAATTAACTGAATCCAGAGTATGAAAGTAGTGGGTAGCTTGAAACTAAGGTAACAAGATAACATGATTGAATGATGATAATTCCAAGAATTTTCCATAGTATCAATATATAGGTGGGTGAAAAATTATTTGAACCGCTTATTGACAAAAAATAACAAACATCAATTATCAATTGTTGATAAAAAGTATAAACGAGTGAAGCAAAAATAACATTGAACTCTCATCATACATATTGAAACGGTATATGAACTGTCCATAATAGACAAACCGTATTATTACTCATTAAAAATATTGAGTATTTGTTGACATTTCCAAATAAGCACAACACTTATGAATTCATAAATTATTAATCACTCATATACTATTGTCACTATTAAACCTCAAATGTATCATGAATGTGAAGGAATTAACCAAAGAACAAGTTACTTAGCAGGCAATAGAATGACAATTAGCTTGTCATATCTGTGTAGATGTACAAAGTATCATCAACAAATAGTGTAAGACATACAGTATAACATCTATAGCAAACTTAGAAACAAAAAAAAATATTCCAATCTGTGAAATTGATTTAATTAAAACAATACATCAAAATTTATAGTATCTGGAAGTAACCAAAAAGGAAGTTCATAATATAAGATTTACAGATAGGGGAAGTGAGTTAATAATAATAAAGTAAGTTAATAATATTGGAATCATAATGTTTTCTTATGAAATGTCACAATATAACATGCTAAATAGTTGTTGGTAATCAAAAGGGATAAAATACATGGTACTATGTACTCTACTATAACATTTGTATGAAATTTAATTTATTCAACTAATAAAGATAGGTTAAAACCATGCACGGATTATCCTGATTACTCTTTGTTAGAAATTATCATAACAGTTATGAGCGAAAGTTTGTTTGAAATATCTAAAAGTATATTTTTGAGGTTGAATTGAGGTGGGTAGTTCAAACTTCATTGAAATATTGTCTTTAAAATAAAGTGCATGGTACAAGAAGTAAGGAGTGTTAAGTGAGGGTCCAGTGTTTCGTTTCAAACAACCAAATGGGGTGGAAAAAGTGTTTAAATGATGAAAACTCAATTTAAAAAGTTATCAATACAAACTGCCAGAGTAATATTTGTTAGCTAAATTTCAGACTTAATATCAATTTTAGGAGGAAAGGGCATGCATTGGGGTAATAGATCATAATCTTTAATTTTGATATGTTTAATGTTAGTTTTTATGAAAATTCATTCATTTTTATTATAATTAGTGGTTAATATACCAAAATTAGCTACGAGTATGTTTTTGAACGTCGTTCAGGGCTCCACCGTCATTTGTTTCGTGACGTGGTTTTCATAGAGGTGACCCAAAATCAAAAAGGAGATTGAAAAGTTTTTTTTGATCTGTCAAAAAAGAAAAAATAACCTTAAAGGGTTTGTAATAAGAATTTTACAAAAGTGAAATAAGTTAATAATCCTAGTTCAAGGATTCTAAAGTTTGAAAAATAAACCTATATGGAAGTATAGTTCCCGTTTATAAATGAAAAAATCATAGGTAAGGTACCTTAGTACCTATTATTGGAGATTGTGAATTCCCATTCCTATTCGGAATTCGACGTATAAAACCATTTATTGGGAACATACTGGAGTATAGTTCCAGCTCACACATTGAAGATTCTATACTATTATATTTATTCAAGTTTATTTTTCAATTGTATCTAAAATTAAAACAAGACGTGGCAACGTGGCTTTGTTACGCCTCTTGAATTATGCAAGCTCACGTAAGATGATAATGAGCGACCTATCCTTCCAATTATTAGAGAGTTGATTGAATAAAACTCGAAGTCGGAACTATTTATATACAAGGGTCGTTATTTTTTCAACTTCCGATCGCATAGTACGAAGGCCAGACATGCTCGAGGAAACTAGTGTGCGTAGTAGGCGACTGCGCATCTCCTCTTCAATACATACTGTCAATGGCGAAACAGCACGCCATTTTCTGTTGAGATACAGTCAGGTGAACATGGCTGTCACTATTGATTCTCCCGCAAAAGGTGAATTGCGAAGTGTTATTCGTTTCTTGCAAGCAGAGTGATCATCGATACTGTCTGTCAAGCTCAATTTCGGTTAATGCTGACGACATGAAACTTTACGGGATTCCCAACATCAGTTGTTTAAGTTTGCATAATGATCTTGATAGACTACAAGAATGGTGTTCCAATTGGTTGATGCCTCTGAACATTAATACGTGGGTCGTGTTACACGTCGGAAACAATAACCTGCAAAATCCTTATTCCATCATAGAACAGACATTAAACACGGTATCATCACAAAGCGACCTTGGTTTATTAGTAAACTCGAAACATACGTGGAGTGATCATATTTCTCATATTTGTAAACGCGCGAACTCTAAACTGTTCCTAATACAAAAAACTTCCTCTAAAGCTTCTCTCGAAACATATTGCAAACTTCACAAGTCCTTTGTCCGACCCATACTTGAATACGCCGGTCCTTCGTGGTATCCAGATTTAGCTCGAGATCGTGAGTTGCTAGAAAGAGTGCAAAGACGCGCAACCAGATTGTCTTTTGGCCGTCTTAGACCTACGTACGGAGAGAGATTATCCATGGCAAATCTTAAAACATTCGAAGAAAGATGTCTCCGAGGTTACCTTATTCTTTCCTTCCGAATTTTGAAATTCAACTTCGGCGACCTTCAAGCAGTTTGCCCCCTCAATTCAGACGGCCGTCTCCGTGAGCACTCCTTGATGCTGAAGAAAGAGCCTTTTAGAACTCGTTATAGGCAAAACTTTTTAATTAACAGAATCTTCGATATTTGAAATGGTCTTCGTCAGCAAATGATTAATGTTAATAGTTTCAAAAATCAAATAGACTCCTATATTTTCGATCTGTAGTTCTTTAGGCTTGGTGTCAGTTATTGTTTCATTCATATTCTGTAAATTATTATGGGCAAAATAGGACTCGATCCTCTGCCCTTATCATGTAATAATAATAATAATTCATATTCTAGTGTGCCCTGAAGCAGAGTGGCAATACTGTTTTTGTCCAATGCATTATACCTATAATGAAATTATTTCTTGAACACCTAAGTTAGTATTTTATGTTCCATGATACTTGAGTACGTAGCACTTCAAGAATTTTTCCGTACCATGTTGTTTCTTCTGATTTCACTTGATTTGAAATCACTCCACTATGGCCTTTGTATTGCGGCCACAGATGTTCTTGATTGATATTTTTTGGATAATGTGAATTAAAAAATGAGTTGCATTGCTTTATTTCATATTGTGATCATGTGCGAATACATGCAAAGCTATGTAATGGCTTCTCCATCCAAAACCATATGGTCCTCCATTAACTCACCAACACTCTGTTGTAGATGTAAATAATGTTGTAGAATGAAGATCAAATTTCTCGGAATATCTGAAACAGCTTTAAAGATCAATTTTAATAATTTATTTTTCATAAAACATTATGCTCTAATGGTCACGCTTACAAGTGCATTTTTCCCTGTTACTTCTACGCTACTAAAACCTTCGAATTGTTTGTCTCAAGCAAATACATCAGAATAATTTGTAGCATGCCTGAATACACCGTTAGCAAACCACCAATTCTTCGAATCTACATCTACCATATTGAGTTTAGTGCTAATGGAGGTTATAGCCATCTTTTATTTCTCGCTTCCATATTGGCCAGTCTGTTTTACTAGCCAAGGACCTTAACCTGCGTCTGGGCTCTATAACTCAGTGTTTATAGCTAACTTTAAAAAACGCAGCCTTCGTTTTATATGGTTTAATCACTAGAAATATGAGTTGGTTCACAAAGTGGGTTCTGAAACATCTTCTTATAAATTTAAATATTTCGCAAGTAATTATTCTAAGTTGAAATCATTAACTATAGTATTCATATTATCATTAAGCTGGTAACCTGTTGATTTAAATTTGGAGTTATTTGATGCATTACCATTTTTTATCAGTACCAGTCTACATCATGCAGAACTGTGACAATAATTTCACCCACCTGTGTGATTACAT
>CAJUYI010001954.1:64340-91406 GCA_910591695.1 Galerucella pusilla
GGGCCAAATTTGCCATTCAATTATCAAACACAAAATAATCAATTCAGACGAAATTCGTTTCCCATTTATATACAATGAAGGCAAAATTTCCAGACCACAAGACACCCAACTAATTCTCATGTCTTTAGAAACCCCAATAATAGAAACGTTTTCAAACTAAATCCGAACCAAGTATTAGCAAATCCTACACCTATGAGTGTGTCTACTTAACCAATACCCAGTCCATCGACTTTTCATCAAAATCAAAATTTCACCAATTCGCCCAATTCTAATGGAAATATCAATTTCGGTAATCAACCAAAATATATCTCAAAACTATTTAATACGGAGTTTGATGAAGTCCAATATTATAAACAGAATTATCAAAACTAAGAGATATACCTTGTGATCAAAATAATTAAACAACGAAATTGATATTAATACACCAACTGATAATTGAATATTTCAAGAATAGTCTCTTTGAACCAGAGACAGATAACACAAATCATTTCCATCAATACATCAAATTCAAGTGAACTCTCTTACATGATTTTTCTAAAATATAATATTAAAATTCTGGAGCAGCGAAGTCATTCATTAATCCCAATATCGCTTATAAATTGTCTCCTAATTCAATGAAATTTGAACCATATATTGTGTCGACAGTGTTTCAAAAATATTCACACAAGCACAGTGTAGCTATACCTAATCCACAAATATTTAATTTACCAGAAACTGAATTATTGGAGTTTTACTTATTCAAATTTCACAATACATTTGACGGTCTTATTGGGATCGATGATTTGAAATTTCTGGAGGCCAATTTAGATTTGCAAAAATAATATTTGGTAACACCTCATTGTGAATTGAAATAATCATTTCATCCCATATCAAACGAACTCAATCTTCAAACAATTGGTCCAAGATCTCAACAAGTAATTTTTTTCAAAGTTTATTCAAGTTTATTTTTATTAAGGAACATTTTGAGAAACATTTCAATTAATTGACATAAAAATAACAGTTACATCGGCCTAGCCGCTTACTGTTGATACAATAATGATAATAATAATAAACTAAGTGTGTTTTATAATAAATGTGTTGCACCTAAGTGCAATAGGCACTTGTATGTGCCTTAAAACTTCTATACAAAGTGGAGAAATTATCATACCCCACCAAAAACTTCATAACTGCGAAATCCCCGAAATTCTAACAATTGCTAAAGATCACGAAGCTTTTTCTACTATTTTAAACAGCACTACACAACCAGTTACTTTAGACTTTTCTTGACCATTATCAATCGAACATTTCGAGAAACAAGAAATCCAGTATTTTGACTCCAACAATATTAAAACAGACTATAGACGTTTCTTAAACCTGGATTCAATTTGGACAGATCACTTAAATCAGGAAGAAAAATTATCAATTTCATGTTGTCTGGATGATAATATGTCCTTATTGCAGGATGCACAAAAGAGTTGAGTTGATAGTAAATTAATAGGTTCTGGCACACCACGACCCCGGAAAGACCATAATTATATTATGTGATAGAAGTTCTCATGGGGTGGGTGGAGTATTAAGTCAAAGAGAAAATGGTGTTGGAAGGCCTGTGTGCTTCGCATCTAGCTCTTTGTCAAAAGCTGAGAAACATTATTCGCAATTAGAGAGAGAAGCCTTAGCTATAATTTTTTGTGTAATGAAATTCCATAAATACATTTTTGGTAGACCATTCATTTTAGTATCAGATTATAAACCATTAAAAATGATTTTTAATCCTGATAAGAATATTTCAGTTATGTCTGCATCTAGAATAATCCGTTGGAGTACTATATTGTCAGCTTCTATTAGATTGAATATAGGAAGGGATCACAGTTGTCTGAACTCTTCTGGTAATCTATAAGCCATAATTCTACTACTTGTTACAACTGCTGCGGAGGTACCTCTGTCCGTTTTTGATCCGGCAGTGTATGTATTATTATGCTCATATTCTTGGTAACTGCTCTAGATAGTTAGGGAATTGTTTATAATCAACTGTCTGGGGTATTCATGTTTGTATAACCTCAGAAGTGAAGTATTATAGGTAGGTAAATGCGACAGCCAAGGTGGAGGTAAATTGTTGCTACTTTGGGGCATTACTGGTGGGGATGAGAGTGGGTACCTTGAACAGATTCTGATAACTCTTTCATAAAAAGGAAGTGACATATGAGGATGATTGGTGATTGGTGGTTGAATCTATTTGAGAAAGTAAAATGCTTTGAAGGGTGTGTTGGTGTGTTTCATTGGAGGATACTTGAATAGCGTATGAAAGACTTTGAAATTTTTTGTGAAATTCTAGGGATAACTCTTCCGATTCGGTTATAATTGCGTCTCCTGGGCTTGTGCAAAATGCTCTGGCTGTGAGACACAGTGCCGTGCGCTGAATGGCATCTAATTCCTTCAGTGTTCTTTCACTTGCTGATGCATAGATAATCGATCCATAATCTATGCGTGATCTAATGAAACTGCCATAAAAGTGTAGCAGAATTTTCCGATCGCTTCCCCAATTAACGTTCGATAAAATTCCAGGCAGGTTTATTCCTGGAAGACATGGTGCCTTTAGTTGTTCCACGTGGAATTTCCAGCTTAATTTCTTGTCAAAGTGCATCACTAGGTATTTGACTTTATCAGCATTTGGTATTTTTTGGAGTTGTTAAATCAAGGTGAGGTCTTGGTGGATTGATGTTTGTCGAGTGAATTTAATGCTTCTAGTTTTGTGTGGTGACAACTGCCACCCACTGTCGAAAATATCATTAATAGCTGCCTGCACATTGCTCTCAATTTTCTCAATTTTTTTTCCTTACTGTATGTGTATAATACTATATCATTGGCATATACTGGAGATTCAATTTTTTGAACTTTATCATCAATAGCTACCTGTTATAAGGATATCTACACTTAATACCGATCCTTGAGGAGTTCCGTTGGTTTAGATGTAATTGCCAGAGAGTGAACCATCAACTCTCACTTTGAATTGTATTACACTGAGAAAATGCTTAACAAATCTCAGAATATTTCCACTCACACCTTTTTCTGCTAATACCACGTCTCTAGACCATATCGCAGGCTTTATTGATATCACAAAATGTGGCCATGCATATATTGCCGATAGATGTTCTTTTGCTCTGTCGGGTAAGCCTTGAATGAATGCGAATGGTATGTCATCGGGACCTGAAGATGAATTTTTGAAGTTGGACAGAGCGTTTTCGAATTTCTCTAATGTTATTTTGACATTTGAGGGTGAACTTCGTGTATTAACGTCTTGTGGTTCTTTCTGGGTCCTACACTTACACTATATCCTCTGCTTAAGGTGTCTAAACGAATTTGAGTAATTTTTGTTTCTACTAGTTTTTTCATGAAAGGAAGCTAGTACCTATGTCTGCTATTTATCTAGTGTTGGTTTCTATTTGGTTTTCGTGTCCAATGTGAAAGGTGGAAGGTACCTGAATCATTACCTTTCATGCTTCGTATTTTTCACCAAACAATGCTGTAAGAAGTTGAACTATTTATAGAAGATAGACAATTGTTCCAGGATTCTTCTCTAATTTGATGCCTTTATGGCAGTGTTGCATTCAGCGTTTCACCATGGGGTGGGTGCTCTTCTTGTTGGTGTTGTTTTTCCAATAACATCATTTGCTCAAGTCTCCATCTTGGTATAAAGTTGTACTATCCAGTTTTCACAATTTCTTCAATTAAAATAGGGAAATGATCACTACCATAGACGCCCGTTTCAATCTCAAGCAGTTTTGTGCCGAAAATATGGTAACAAATAGTGAGATCAATTGCATTACTATTCCCAGTACGAATGTCAAAATGTGTTTTCTGCCATCATTTAACAGGAAGAAGTTGTTGTTGTTAATAAAGTTTCCTGAAATATCTCCTTTACGCTTCGTGGCATCGCATCTCCATACCGTGCTGTGGCTCTTAAAATATTCCACAATAATTCTAGGCTTAGGTACTTTACTCATAATATTATTCAGTTCAACCTCGGAAAATTTCTTATCTAGTGGAATATAAAAGTTACAAATATGTACTTAACAAAAACTGTTAACCATGTTAACTATGGGGCTAGTGGACACACCTCTATGCAGGATGTGTGAACAGGAAGATGAAACTGTCAGGCATGTCTTATGCGAGTGTCCGGAGTTATCGTCAATAAGAGAGTGTGTGTTCGGTGAGTCTTGGCCTACACCTGCCGATATAAAGGAGATGTCTCCCAGTGACCTGTCCACCTTCCTGAGAAGGACAGGATGGACAATGACCTAGGAGGACAACTCCTCGGGAGGATGTACAATGGGTCACATGTGGCATAAGTGCTGTGAGCCTACACACTCACCCTACCTACTCTACAGATACAGATACTGTTAACTTCAACTATTGCTACCTCAAAACTTGTTAGTTGCATTTATGCACTGCTTCGAATGTGGTGGAAGGCTTGAAAATGTTCCAGATGTTCCAACAATTCCAACATTTCGTACTGGGGCCTCACCCAGTTTAAGCTCCGTTGTAATATGAATGTGAATATTTTTTATTGTAATATGAATGTGAATATTTTTTATAATATCACAATAGAATTTGGATTGTGTGATTCACTATCTGTATCCAAGATGTCAGGTTATAAGTTGTCATGTAGTGACGCTGAGCTTTTTATTAGTATCTTTTTCAGTTTCGTATTTCCAATTTTCGTTCCTTCGTGTTCAAGAATGGGGAGGATTTTATTAAGCATACTAATTTGCCCTTCGATGTCTTCTGTATGTTGTCTGGCTACGCTTAATATATCTTTCGACCATTTTAAGTTTTTAAAGAAGTCCCTTAGTTCTGGGTAGGTTACAGGACACATTGATGAGTTCAATTCGATGTGTACCTTCGCCGGTTGAAGTTGTTCTTCTAGAGTAAGTTGGGTTGTTGATTTTGCGAGGATTCTCTGACATTTTTTGCTTGTTTAAATCTTAGCTCAGATTTCTGCTGGTGTGAGTATTTCTGCATGAGTGCGTTTTGATGAGGGATGGGCTTCAATACATAGATCCTCTAGAGTGGGGTTTCAGTGAGTCAAAGTGGTATTGGTAGTAGTTGACATCGGATCATCCTTGGGAAGTATCTGGGGTAAGATCATCAATCGGATGAGAATGAAGATGATAAGATGAATTAGTTCATGTTTCTTGAGGTAAGTTAGTTTAATTAGTAGAGGGTTCGCCTGTTTGTCTGGAGAGTTTACATTGGGCTGCTAAGTGTCTTAGCTGTTTGCAATTGGAGCAGTTCAGATCGTCTCTTGATGGATAAATTCTGTACTAGGTATTATCAAAGGATGTGATTATTGAATCGGGTATGTTAGTGTTATTGTGTGGGGGTATAGTTGTCTACGGAGGCTTAGAATTATGTGGCTTGGAATATTAGCACGCAAGAAATTTACAGGAGATATAAAATGTCATCCCAAATTGTGCAATTGAGTTACTAGTAATTGATGAGGTATTTATGGATATACATTGTAAAAAATTAGCCGGACTGTGAGTGTTATCAGACGTCTAGCTGGAATGGGCTGGTCATTTATTGTGATTCCGCCGTGCTATCCTGGAAAATTAGTGACCATTTCTGTGGATGACAAATATATAAAGATCCTATTGTTTGACTATGTTTACTTGAAAACTTCGGACGTGTGTCTTGATAAACTACGGCAGAAAAACTTTTGGGTTGATTGGGACTCTTGTGTACAGAAATCCCTGAAGTTGACTTGGGTGAAAACAAAGCAACCTCAGCTGCGTGTCTAGGAGTTAGGTTAATTCGCAATTGTTAAATTATAGTTACAAGTTCATGGTCTTGTACCTCAAACTGAAGCTCTACCTACAATTCATTGTAATAAGTGTAAATATTGTACAAATTGTAATATAGTGTGAATAGTTGAAGTGATGTCGCGTGCTTTCCTTCATCCTTCCTTCTCCATGTTCAACCATGAATAGACTGAACACCAGTTACATACACTAGTACCACTTTTCACAATTAAAATTTTCTTTATACCCAAATTTAACAGATATAATTGATTTGGAATCATCTATTGAAGTTTATACAGATAATTCTGAAATTTGATATTTGCTTCCACTTCCGCTTTTGATATTTTTCAAAACTTTTTTTCAGGGTATTTCAAAATTAATGGCTCTCATGATATTCTCTAACTAAATAATAATAATTAGCTTATAATGGTTAGTTTTTCAAAATTTTCGAGTTACTCAACCTTCAACTGGACTCACCAAATCAATACAATTGTTTTTTTTCGTATTTCTCGAAATTCACGATCTTAATACGACGCTGCCCAAAATATAAATAGCAATGAACGTTTACCTCACCTCTGTTATAAATCTATGACTAACTATGCATAAATTATAAAATGAAATTTTCCATGGCTCCATAGTATTTGTTATGATCATTAAATGTACTTTTCTATTTTTCATATTCCAATACATCCAAGGACATTCGTATATTATTTCTCGCATTTTCAGGGACTGGAAAAACATTGAATCAACAAAATTTTAAATATAACACAGGTTTATATTAGATATTAGACAATTTTCAAATGATGCTTGAGTATACATATATATATATATATATATATATATAATATATATATACAGGGTGTTCTAAAATGACACTCACAACGTTTGCATGTAAATACCCCTCGTAAAATTGGACAAAATGATATGAAGAGTGATTAAATGTTTTGATTTGTTAACTTTAAAATGGATAAATAAATTGATTTGACATTTGGCAGGTTGTTTTGAATATAAAAGTGCATATTTTGATGAAAAACCATTTTTCACTTCTTGATAGAGTGTTGGAAGAAAATGTCACCTTTCCACTCCCATTTTTTACGCCACTGGCAATTGAAGCAATTTTTATTCAATTCTGTATTCCTCAATGGTTCTCACGTGGAAAACGCATAACCTTTACTTATCACATGATGATCACTTTTCAATAATGCAATGGAATTTTTTTTTTCAATAACTACCAGACTACTAATGGTTGGAATATGTAACAAAAACTAATTAATAAAACAGCAATACATCTGAATTATTCGTAGAAGATTATCGAAAATTGTTAATTAAGTATGTATTAAAAGTGATACATTATTGCTTGAGAGTAATTACTCGAAATCAATAATGTCACGTTTTTGCTCGTAAGACATACACAATTTTTTCTGCAATCACTTAATTGTTAATTATTAAAAACAAATATGGAGTAAAATTCATAAAAACTTCAAAAATCTGTCAGTTTAAATGTGTCAATTCAAATATGTTTCAAACTTTTATATCTGTCACTGTCAATACAATTGTGTTTGTAGTATTGGTTGCACATTGAAAAGTAGGCTTTTTCGCTTGCCATTGACAACGAAAAGTTGACGTTACTTGAGGAGAGTTACTTTTCGCTCGCCAAGCGTGAAAATGGCAAAACGCTCGTTGTCCATAACAACCGATACTACAAACACTACAAACACAATTGTATTGACAGTGACAAATATAAAAGTTTGAAACATATTTGAATTGACATATTTAAACTGACAGATTTTGAAAGTTCTTATTAATTCCACCTTATATTTGTTTTTAATAGTTACAATTGAGTGATTGCAAGGAAAATGTTGTATGTATTACGAGCAAAAACGTGACATTATTGCTTTCGAGTAATTACCATTACTCTCAAGCAATAATGTATCACCTTTCGCTTTTAATACATAAATAACCACTTCCATCAAAATATGCCTTTTTACATTTAAAAAGAACTTGCCAAATATCAAATCAATTCATTCATCCATTTTAAAGTTATCAAATCATAACATTTGAACTTTCATAACTCTTACACCCCATATTTCGAAAAGTAAATAGGCTGGACCCCTCAATCCTTATATCATTTTACGAGAGGTAGTTATTTGCAGATGAGAGGTAGTTATATGCAGACGTTGTGAGTGTCATTTGAAAACACCTTGTATGTCTATATAATCATATATCCTATTGAAATATTGTTCACTATGATTACCTCGTCTGTTATTGCTTGACCGCACAAACTTAGTACAACCACTACAGTTAAGGTAATAATTATTATGAAATACATCTTAATGGATTCCCCTTGATTCGTTTTCTGTAAAAAAATGCTCTAGTGATAATTATACAAATTACGATTACTTCACATTTTTGACAAATTAATTCAAAAGATTAAAATTTTTGAAACCAAAATATCAAAATATCATTTCAAACCTTTGTTATCTTTCATAATTCAACTTTGTAAGCAATAAGATGTGGTATAGATTATTATATGCTCAACCTTCGTGTTTACTATAGACATACCATCCATTCCCTAATGGCTTAACTAGAATCAACAGTTGTGCTGGGATAGATATGAGTGGAAAAACATCGTGAATTAGCGCTATCCTCCTATAACATAAACTGTTTCCTCAAGACACGAAGAAATAACTGCAACAAACGTCGTGAAGAGCAAATAAGTACTGTTATTTGCTCTTCACGACGTTTGTTGACGATTATTGAACTGAGTTGAATAGTCAGGAAACTCAGCATCATGGAATTGCTTTAACAAACTAGAGCAAAAGAACCATAATAGCGAACTCATGCAAGAAGTTTTGTGAAAGTATATGAGATATATCTCATAGAACGGTTTAACATCGCACTGCCACTATTCATTGGTTCAGTTTTGGCTGAAAATGGTAGAAAACCAGCCATGTAGCTGAATATATACCATGTTCTTAAATAGAATAGCCCTATCCCTTCAGGAGAAAGCCATCACGATAAAAGTTTTCGGAGGTCTCTAAATGGCGAAGTACCATCCCCATCAATGTGATTATTTTTATTGAAAGAATTGTTCACTGTTTCCTGAAGAAGCACTATGAAAATGTGAGCCAATGGAGATGACCCTGTTAAAATGGTGAAAAGGGCTGCATATTATATGAAATCCTCTGAAATACGTGGTACGATGCTTACAGTTGGTGTCAGAATAAACAGATGATTCCCTTTTGCATACGTGCTGAGATCTGCCTTTGAAGTTAGTTTGAAATTTTTAGATTGACCCTTTTTCCACTCCACCAGGAACGTCAAAGCTACATCTATCATGCATTATCTTGTGTATTTATGAAATTCAACCGCAATAATTTAGCCTGCAGTCTATCAATGGTATTTTGTATACCAATTCTTTGCTTGACACTTGTATCTCAATTTTTAGTAATTTGGGAAGTTTCAATTCAATCCTTGGCAATCGGCAATCGTGAGCAAGAAAGTTATAATAAGACAACATAAATTTTCATACTAGAACGGGATGAAGCATGACTTACGTTTTTGAAATTATAAACAATAGTTACACTTGCCAATGTGCCGGCAAAACTTAGAAGAACAATACCGAGGTTTTGGACCATATGAATAGTATCAAACGCTCTAGAAAAAAATCATAATAATTTAAACATTGTCATATTCATGATATTGTTTTCCACTCATAGGAAATTGAACTATGATGATGGTCAAAATTTTCGTTAAATAGGGACGAAAATGAATAATAGCTCTTGATAAAGGTGACAAAAGCGCTAACGAAATGTTATAATGAGAATAGTGGTCCAATTTCCCATGAATGTCAAACAAAATTAAACATTATTGATAATATCATTCTTAAGTAGGTACCGAGGATATTGAATTCATTTTTAACTCACCCTTTAAAACGCAAACGACATTCAACTACATTTATCAGGTGTTTATTGATTGAATTTTGAACTTCCTCATTTTCCATAGACTGGTTATCACATTTTTTATGTAGATTTTCCTTGATATACATGGACAACCACATTAATTGAAACTGTATATGAAACGTGAAATACATTATATACACCATGGGAAACAAAGTGGTGTAGCTACCTGAAATATATTTGGTAATTTAAGTCAATAAAAATCATTTCTTGAAAATTGATAATTTTTAAGACCATTGCTCAGTGCGGTCAAAATAATAAATGTATTGGTACTATTTTATTATCATAACATATTTTTCCTCTAACTTGTACTTGTCTATAAAGCTTGTAAGGGAGACACATAATCAGGTGCGTCTAAACTGAAAAACGGTTACTGCTTGCCCGTGAATTAATCAAGCCGTCATCTGTGTTTTAGCCCAAACCATTTGCATTTGGTCGTTCTCAATTAGATTTCAAACTGTCTTGTTGTTGTTTTAAATGATCTACTCTTTTATTCGGTTGGCCTACCTATAGCTTAAATGTTTCCTGAATTTATGTTAGGAAATTAATATTTTTCTATATTTGCTTGTCTACTCCTCTCCTCATTACACCTTTCTTCCTCACATTGATTTCCACATTTTTACAATTTTTATTCATTTTACAGTAATGGTGTAGTCTGGTTTTGTGTATTTCTTTCATCAAACCTGACTCTAATTTGACTTTACAATTAAAATCACTCACCTTTGTGACTGTAAATGGACCTATATACTGAGATTCGAATTTGGTTCTATCTTCCCTTGTTACTAAAACTGAATCCCCTCCTTTGAAAGAAAATCGAGTAGGTTAGAACGCTTTCCATACATTAATTCAAATGGTGTATCTGTATCTGTAGAGTGGGGAGGGTGAGTGTGTAGGCTCACAGCACTTAGGCCACATGTGACCCATTGTACATCCTCCCGAGGAGTTGTCCTGCTAGGTCATTGTCCATCCTGTCCTTCTCAGGAAGGTGGTCAGGTCACTAGGAGACATCTCCTTTATATCGGCAGGTGTAGGCCAAGACTCACCGAACACACACTCTCTTATTGACGATAACTCCGGACACTCGCATAAGACATGCCTGACAGTTTCATCTTCCTGTTCACACATCCTGCATAGAGGTGTGTCCACTAACCCCATAGTATGGAGGTGTTTCCTTAGTTGACAGAGATCAGTCAGAAATCCTACTGTTAAACGTAGGTTTTTCCTGGTCATCGCCAAATATTTCTTCGGCGCCAGCTTTCCAGGGTCGCCCAGGGTGATCCTGGCAAGACTGCATCCTTTGATTCCATCCCATCTCTTAAGGGATTGAGCATGGGTGTAACGTTTGGCTAGTTCCGCAATTGTCGAATTCGTTAGGCCGTAGGTGTCACTGGGTCCTAGAATTTTCAGTCCAGCGGCTTCCCTGGCTAAAGAATCAGCAATGCAATTTCCTTTACTCCTGTCGTGCCCTTTAACCCACCTCAGGATAATATTGTTATCTGCCGAGGCGTCAGCTAAATCTTGGTGGCACTTTAGTACTAGCCTCGATATAACACGTTGTCTGTTCAAGGCTAATAGGGCTTGTCTACTATCAGTGCAGATTGTTATGTTTTTTCCAGAAACTCCTCTTCTGGTTAGTTCTTTTGTGGCAATTGAGATACCAGCCAGTTCTGTTTGAACCACGCTGGTATTGTTTTCCATTCCCCACTTAATCTTGAGGCTCAGTGCTCTCGAGTAAACTCCACATCCTGAGCCTTCTTTCATTTTTGAACCATCGGTATAAATGCGTATTGCATTTGCAGCGTCTGGCTCTGTGTTCTGTTTTATTTGAATTTTGTAGGGTTTGTTAAACAGAAACCTGGGTTCAATTGCATCGTTGGCTGCCTGCAGCAGAGGTAGCGCAGTGAGCGCTTCCTGCCATAGGCTTAACCTCAATTGGTCCACTCCTACTTCGGGGTTTACACCAGCCGTGCGCAATCGTACCATGGCCAATCAAATGGTGTATAACCATGATAAGAGTTTGGAGTCGTATTGTGACAATAAGCAAATAATTTGCACCATTCGTCCCGATCATCCTGGTACACTGTCACACTGTCCGTACATTTTTGAATATGTGACCGATGAGCCTAGTCCCATTTGCGTTTACACACGCTTGGGATAGGTGATCATCACCAGCATGGGCTTAGCTAGTGTATACTTGAGATGTAATAATGATAATAACAACAATACTCGGATCTATAAAGAGGAGGTGCCAGAAATTGGAAGATACCAAGAGTTGACCATGTCCAAAACTATTAGTATAAGAGGTTTCAGAGTCTGCATAAAGCAACATTCTGCAACATACAGAAGATACACCACCATTTCTGACACGGTGCGACCCACTTGCTTCCCAAAATGCATCAAACTCACGATTCTTCGCAGTATAGACCCATAACCTGCCTTACAACTATATATAGAATATTAAACTCTTGCAAGGACCAAAACAACATCCTGTCGGAAGGACCGAAAGGATGCAGACGAGATCATCAAGGCTGCAAAGAACAACTTTGTAACGTGTTTTTTTCCTCCATCATAATTATATCTCTAATAATATAATTTATATTTCTCGAGTACTTGTAAATAGTGTCGCATACCTTATTGTGACAAGATTCAGTTGTTAATGACATTAAGTAAGGTATTTGAATTATTGAATTTTGCTTCAGTTTTTATCCTCAATTATTGGGTATTATCGATTATATTATTGTTTTTGAGTAGTTGAGGCTATAGTTAGGTCAGTTTTTTTATGGTAGGATATTAGTATATTCGCTAGCGCGAGAGAAAAATGTACTGGAAGTTTTGCTGTAAATTTTTATGTGGGGAAGGGAGAGATGTTACACTTCGTTTTCTTCTTATAATCAGACCTATATAAGTATCGAGGAA
The DNA here is from genome assembly GCA_910591695.1 of Galerucella pusilla. NCBI lineage: Eukaryota > Metazoa > Arthropoda > Insecta > Coleoptera > Chrysomelidae > Galerucella > Galerucella pusilla. The sequence continues at coordinate 76,993 of CAJUYI010001954.1, forward strand.
GCTTGTTAGGCAACCATATCTACGACCTTTTACAGCTCGATTATTCGTGTTTGTGGTGGGCTTAAGTTGGTAATCCACAGTTGAGGAAGGTTATACGTAGGAGTTCTTTGGGCTCTTCCATTTTCACCTGTTGGAGGAATAAGTCGTTTGAATAAAAGTGTTGATCCTGTGCATTGTGGCGTTGTTGGAGTGTGGAGTAGTTAAGCCATCCTTAGAAGGGGAGTAAGCCAGGACAACTAATTAACTTTTTTGGGTTCGATGTTGAAGATTTTGGAAAGAATAATCGACTCAAAAAACCGTTTATACGGATTAAAAGAAACGAAGGACTTCCATTCCGCCATATTGGATAAGCGACCCTCACAATAACACGAGGTAATTACTTCATTTCGATGTATTTTTATTGACGAACTTTTCGTTATGGTTCAGGGGCTCAGGTTCTGAAAAAACGTGATGCTATTTTAATTTTTCTATTTTAGTCTCTCCAGGGGTTTTCCTTCCTTTTTCGCAACGTGACGTCATCTTTTCCACCGGAAGAGGAATTGTCCTTCCTTTGGCTGGACCACATTGCCGGCCGATTGCCCTTGTGCCTGTAGTAAATTGGGAGCAGGTTTTATTTTTTTTTATATTATTAAATGATAACGGGTTAAATTTTTGACTCTTTAATTTCGAAGAATACTTTAACTTCCGTTTCAATTTAAGTTGTAATTATAAGAAAATTAGGTAAGCGTCTTGGCCAAGATTTTATAAGCATATAAGTATATTTTTTTCATATATATTATTTAAGGTACGAATTTTAGTAAATTGGTACCAAAATTTTTTTTTTCACAAGACTACTTCCGGTAACAAATCTGATTGAAATTGATTTTGATTTTATTTTTATGCAGAGCTATTCCAATGTACCTAGATTGAACTTTTATATATTTATATTAAATCGCTGATAGGGTTTTATTGTAAAATAGATTACTCAACGACTCTATTCCTAGTAATGTAATACTTATTTTAGCAAGACACACGATTATAGTTTTTTTTCTTTTGAGGAAGGTCTATTTTTTTTCTTTTCCCTATTTTTCTGATTTTTCAGGGGAAAGTGTACATATCAGATTGAGACTTGGGTAAAAATCAGATGGCGCCCTAAGAAGACCTTTTTTTTTAAAGATTGATTCAAATTTTACAGTGAACCAGACCCGTCTTCACTGTAAGCTAGCCGTAACCTAAGGTTGCCACCAGACAGCCGAAAAAAAATTTGTAACAACTTATCATTGATTTAGTAATAATAAAACAGGCGCAAAAAACAACATCCACATGGCTTTCGTAGATAACAGGAAATCATTTGAAAGCGTCTCACATTCCTAGCTGGTTAAAATTTGCATCGTTAACAGAAATGTGTTGCTACCCAATAGTAACATACAACTGCCATGCAAACTGGTGAAACCTATGAAAATCTAGGATTTCACCAAGCTAAGCTACTAGACCAGAAATGGGAAAAAAACAAAATAAGATGCGAGTTCAATCAAAGGGTAACTACTTCATTGGAATCCTAGTTGAACGCAAGAAATCATACTGGTTCTAATATGCTGATTTGGAGCTCTGAAACGGACAGAAACGGATCTGAAAAAGATTCCCGTACCAGAAATGTCACCACCCATCATAATCAGTTATCAGGACCACACTACCAAGGAAATAAGAAGGAAAAGCTCTAACGGACATAGTTAATTAACATCACAAGCAAATATCCAAACTCCGAGAATTCTCCAATGGTAATAGAGTAAGATCCCAGAGCGATAAGACATAACTTATTTTCAAATGGATGAAATGTTAGGTTCTCAGTAGTATTTCGTGTGCTTAAAATACCTGTGTGTTTGTGGAGCTATCCTGAGGGCCCCTTAGCAGGTATTAGGTGGAAAAGATAACCAAAAATAAGAGTTACTTTACTTAAATTTGAATGTGATTTTTATATATGTTTCGTAGAATAGTATTCTTGAGTAGTATCAGAAGTGTCAGACACTTTCCATGGACCAAAACTTTTGTCAGACGCCTAAAAGCTGCAAAAAAATAAATAAACTTTATTTATTTTCACATGTATGACTTTCAAATATGTTATCAAGGCAACTATTACTAAGTGCTATGTGCTCCGTTGCCAGAGCAGATAGAAGCCATACCTCCTTAAATCTTGTAAGTCCTGATAAGAAACTTAAAACCGTTACACACTCTGACAAACAGGTGGAGTGGGCCCAGAATGCGCTTCATGGTCGACTTTATCACGACCTTAATCAACCTTATATCGACAAAGAAGCTTCAAATAAGTGGCTTTTTATTGGTATATTGTTTCCAGGAACAAGGGATTTATGATGATAATTCAAGACCAAGTAATTAATACCAACAATTACAAGACATTTGACATAAGAGATCCAAACATCGTATCGGAGAAGTGCAGAAGATGTCAACAAATAACAAAGACGATACAACACACTTCTTACATTGTCCGTTAATTTTTAAATAAGTAGCTCACTGTACAATCAAGATAATGCTCAAAGTAATAAATGATAAAACCGTTCCATATCGTGCGGAAACATATCCACTAAGGAAAATAAAATTCAAATAGCAAGTAATTGTACGTCAACCTTAGATTACCTGCCTACTTGGAATATATCATACTACTCGATACTTAAAACTACAAAACTACAACTTCCGTATCGAAGCACAAGTAATGAAAACACAAATAGTTATGCCACATATGTATGCATTAATCTAAATAGTTGTAACAGTGATGAGAATATACTACTTTTTCAGGAACAATGACATACGGCTATCCGGTATTCTGTTCAATCACAAAATTCCTGTTCAATCGTATGTAATTTGTTTCAAATAATGCATGAAAATGGCAATATGATTGAATCCCATATCACAAAGTTCAGACACTCTCACGCAAGGAGCTACAACGCTGCACGCTAACCTACCTACAGAGCTTTTGTCATGACCATATTGAAACACAATGATATTGTGTGTATGAATAAAAAAACAAACTTAATTGAGGATAATGACGGTCTATGGGAGAGATAATGAGAATGTTAATGAGAATAGGCAGAGACATAACCAGAGTAGCTCTAAGGAAATTCTCAGCTAGGACGAATCGATTGCAGATCATGATCAACATAATCTACCGATGATTCTCAATAGCGACGAACCGTTATTGAGGGTATGAAGAAGATGCGAAACAAACGGGGACAGGTCATCGACAGTGCGGCATTTTTGTCGCGCTCATTCGATTGTCTTTTATATATTATAAAACCAATGTATACCAATTTTCACTTCGAATGTAAATTCAATTGATCATAATTTGACTACCCATTTATATGAACTAAGGTTACTGTTTTCAGATGGTATTGGATTTGCCCAGTTGACAATACAAACTGATTAGATAGAAGATTTTGAGTTCCATCTTATTAAGTCTCCACGCCTTTTATACGGAAACTTGAGCTTGTATTTAGATTTCGCTGCAGTAATTATTGTGTGTCTTCATTATAGTTAAAATAGGGTTGTAATGTTAATATACGTATAATATGTATGACGATATTGATAAGAGACAGTGTTCTCAAATTATTATAATTAAATCGGAAAACTATCTCCTAAAATCAAAAAATTGAGGAAATACAGTGGTAGCTACTCACCTGCAATCAAGTATACAACAACAAAAAATATATGAATGAAATCTGGACCACCAAAGCAACTTTTCAGTGTGTTGTACCAAACATCAGAGAATCCATCATCAATAAGAAATGGTGTGGATAAAACGTGAAAACATAGACTCACTATAAATGCCCCAATCGAAACGACAATATAACTGCGAGCTCTTTTTGAAATTTTTTTTTTCAAACTAGGATTTTTAATATCCAGTTGTTTTGAAATATCGGTTACAGTGGATAGGGTTGCTTGTATCTCGGTCAAATGACGTCCAATTATACAAAAACCAGCAACTGCCTAGCAAATAGAATGATGATTTTATTAACAGTGTTATAACAATTGAATAATCTTGAAGAGAATGCGGCATAGTCTCAAAATAAAATTTATATGGTTATTTTCTATATAAAAAATAAAACCGAGATTCAGCTGAACAAAGTTAACTGGAATGAAGCTCACAAACAAGTTTTGTGACGTTAAATTGCTCCACTGGGCTGAGATCGAAATCGCAAATTATCGGAACATGATGCTGAAATTTCTTGGAAATATGTTCTCGGCTTACCTAATACAGGCAAGATTTGGAAATAAGGTCAGTAACTGATCAGTGCTTTGCATTCGAGAGCAGATATAACATTTAAATTCAAAGTAAGTGAACAATAGTCTACTACATTTGGGTGAAGGAGAAAAATGAATAATATAATGTGGTATCTGGGAAGCAGCTCATCATATTCTCGTAAATCAGGTTATAGATTAAAAAACTGTATCCAAACTGTATGCATCAATCTATTCTGGGCTCCTTGTGAATGGTTCTTGAAATGGAAGGACGAGACAAGCTTGGTTGTAGATGTCAATAATTATAACGACCTACAGAGTTTTTGGGAATCAAAGAATATAGATCGTTCACTGAGAAGCAGCAACTACTTCACTGGCTTTATTTAACACGGAGGACATTGAATTACACTTCAAAATTGAGAGGGGCAGTTGGCAATTCGAAAATACAATGACATTCATGGGCCGGCTTCGGCGTATTTGCGCTCCACAACTATGAGGTAGATAAATGATCCGTTCGGAAGCTCTGAGAGAATAATTTTCAACTGGAGAAATCATTGACTGACAAATACATCAATCTCAGTGAAGAAAACATTATATATGCGAATAAAGTGACATCTTACATCTAACCACAATGTGAAATTCTATTTGACAAAAAACTTGACGGCTTTGTTGAGTTATCCAATTTAATCATAATTTCATAGTTTCCTGCAAATGAATTGTCATTTTAGTGAAGCGTGTTATCTATAGTTATATATTATATATAGTATATAGATAGTATATTACTATTGTTAAACATTGAAGTGTAATTCAATGCTCTCCTAGGCATATAGCTAGGGAAGTAGTTGTTGCCTCTTAGTGGACGGTCTTTGTTCTCTGTTTTTCAAAGACTGTAGGGTATTATAGTGTTACGAACTCAGTAATTCAGAAGCCGGTCCTGTCGCAAACTATGAATGCGACCTTTCTAGAAAGGTTCTCGAACAGGTAATGTTCGAGACTGTTCTCAAACAGCGTACCAGGCCAATGGTTTATCGCGAGTGATTTGGAATTATGAAGTATACGCAGAGGTGGTATATTCAAGAATTTTCTAGAGATTCGAAGGACTATATATACGCGGGTTTTCGAGTGAGTCGGGGAGTTGTTCAGTATACAGTGAATCGGTAAACAGTTTCAGTATACAGTGAGTGAACAGAAAGTGAATATAAATAGTGTTGAAGATCAATTGGGACAATTATTATATCGAGTGTAGATAAATAAATAGACATTAAGTAGTGTGTATATAAATTAAGTTTATTATAGTGTGTAAGTGTTTCTTCAATAAATCAATAGTAATTAGCCATAGTGAGTGTAAAATTTTATCCCACGGTAAAAACTGTTTAAATAAATAAGAAAAACATTACATTGGTGTCAGGTGTGGGGTAATATAAATAAATAATTACGTAAAAATGGCTAAGAGACTGAGACCTGGAAGTGACGGAACTAAAAGCAGAATTGGAAAATCGCGAGTTGGAAACGTCCGGTAAGAAGAGTGAATTAGTTGAAAGACTGAAAATAGCGCTGGAAAGTGAAGACTTGGATCCAGAAAAATTCTTGTTCAATGACGAGTCGTCCACCATAATCTCGTCAATATCCACTTTGGAGAATGATATTCCTACCATGAAGGACGATACTTCTGCTAATATGGACGAGAAGATTTCTACCGTGAAAAATGATATTTCTGTTAACATGGACGAGAAGATTTCTACTATGAAAGACGATATTTCTGCCGATATTTTGTCGATAAAAAATTACATTACCGCTGTCGATAATAAAGTCGAACATAAAATTTCGTCCCTAAAATCAGATATTGAGAATAAAATTACAACAGTGGAAGAGGAAATCCAGAAGTTGAAGAGGAAAATGGCAGACTCAAGAGCACAAGACATGCCAGCAGAAGAAAAGAAGATCGAGCAAATAAAACCCTGCAAGCCAGAAACACTCCCCAAGATAGAAGATATTGGCAGTTTTGCTCGAGTCAAGGCCCCAACGTTCGACGGAAAGATGTCGTGGACCAACTATGTAAAACAATTTGAAGCAGCCGCTAGAGCAAATAATTGGTTAGACAGGGAGAAGGCAGTGAACTTGACCATCGCGCTTCGCGGAGATGCCTTGGATGTGCTTCAGACGATACCTCTTGAAGAAATGGATGACTTCGAGCAGCTAAAGGAGAGGCTGGACATGCGACATAGTCACGAACATCTATAACACTTGTACCAATCTCAGATGAAGAATCGAAGGCAGAGACGTGATGAAACCCTTCAAGAGTATGAAGTGGATATCGTCCGACTAGTCCGATTTGCTTATCCATCAGCACCAGAAAACCTGATGGAATGTCTAGGCATCCAGGCCTTTATTGATGGCTTACGTGACCCTGATATGCAGAGGACCCTTCGTTTAGCCCATCCCAAAACATTGGTCGATGCATTGACTGCTGCTCTTGAATATGAAGCAGCCACGAAGGCGTCAGGATATAACAAAGTTGGGACCGTTCAAGAAGAGGGTGACGAAGATAAATTTGACCAGTTAGTCAACTTGATAAAAAGCATGGTAGAACGAAAGTCCGAGGGAGATTAGATGCTGCAATTGTGGCGAGCTAGGACATGTACGCAGCTCGTGTAATCGCCCTAGAACTCCAGCAAACCAAGAGCCCCAGTCCCAGAAAACTAGAATAGGTCGGCCACGAGGGGGCAGCACCGACCCTGGATCGTTCCAAAGACCCTCTCATACTGATAGCCTCTCTCAGATGCCGCAATGACAGTGTATATGTGGATGGCGAAGTGAATGGCAAGAAAAATACTCTGCTGGTGGATACTGGAGCAACTATAACCATTATACGGCCAGATATAATAAAATCTAAGAAGCTTCTGCCAACAAGGCTGCGACTCCGGACCGCAACAGGGGAGGGTGCCAATGTTCATGGAGAGACGCAAATTCAATTGGGAATTAGTGAAGAAAAATTTACGCATACGGTAATCGTAGCTGACATCGAAGAAGCCGTGATTCTGGGAATGGACGTAATGAATTTACATGGTTTCCAGTTGGACTTTAGAAACAGGACCATTAAGGTGGGTTCCGAAGAAGTATTCCTTCATCCACATGGAAGCATAACGGTGGTGGCAGCTGCACAGGAAGATAATGTCCTTCCTGCACGAAGCGAAACCATAATAGTAGCGCGGCTACAGGGGATCATGGAAGAAGGTACACCGGTTATGATGGAACCTTGGAACCACGACGAAGAGGTTGGTAAAGGAGTGCTAATTGAAAAAGGACCCAATTACCCTCAAAAAGGAAACCAGAATTGGATGTTGCATACCGGTGACGTCTGTAGTTCGTCAAACAGCGACAAATGACAATTCTAATGACAGATTCGAACAGATGTTGTCAATAGCTGGCCAATCCTTGAATCGAGTTGAGAAAAGGAAAATGAGAGAAAATGAGAAAGGAAGCTGAAAGAATATTTCAAGAGATGGAGGAAGAAAAAGTAATAGAACCATCTACTAGTCCATGGGTGTCTCTAGTCTGTCTGTCTCTAATCTGTCTGTAGTGCTCGTCAAGAAAAAGGATGGAACTACCAGATTCTGCGTGAACCATCGCCAGCTGAATAACGTAACGAAAAAGGAAAGGTATCCTCTGCCTCGGATCGAAGATACGCTAGACACTTTGGCTGGCAGTAAAATGTTTTACACGTTGGATCTGAAGTCTGGCTATTGGCAAGTAGAAATGGAAGCAGAAATCAAAGAGAAAACTGCTTTCACCACCGGATTCGGATTATGGCAGTTCAACGTCATGCCCTGCGGACTCTGTAATGGGCCCGCGACATTTGAAAGATTAATGGAAAATGTATTGAGAGGGTTATCTTGGGAAACTTGCCTGGTCTATTTAGACGACATCGTAGTATTAGGTAAGACATTCGAGAACCACCTGAAGAATTTGCAAGACATATTCAAACGACTTCAAGCTGCTCAGCTTATGTTAAACCCGAAGAAATGTCAGTTATTCCAAAACCGAGTCAACTATCTGGGTCATACCGTGAGTAACGGAGGAGTGGCAGTAGATCAAGAGAAAATTGCTTCCATTAAGTAATGGCCGCAGCCAACAGACAAGTCAGGAGTTTCCTTGGACTTTGCACATACTATCGGAGGTTCATAAGGAACTTTGAAGATATTGCCAAGCTACTAACTCGACCCACAGAAGGAACAAGAACTTTTCATTGGGATGAAGACTGTCAAACTGCTTTTGAAACCCTCAAGAGACATTTAACCACGGCACCGATACTAGGATATCCGTTACCAGAAGGAGACTTCATTCTTGACACTGATGCAAGCAACGTAGGAATTGGAGGAGTACTCTCACAGATCCAAGGAGGCCAAGAAAGAGTGCTGGGATATTTCAGTAAAGTCCTCTCCAAACCAGAACGGAACTACTGCGTCACGAGAAGAGAACTTTTAGCGGTCGTGAAGTCTGTGCAACACTTCTATCAGTATCTCTATGGGAAGGAATTTCTAATTCGGACTGATCATGCAGCACTCAAGTGGTTGATGCAGTTCAAGAACCCCGAGGGCCAGATCGCTAAATGGATTGAGCGACTTCAAGAATACGATTTCAACATCGAACATCGGGCTGGTGTAAGTCACCGAAATAACGACTCCCTGTCTAGACGACCGTGCCAACCAGAATGTTCCCACTGCAACAAAGTGGAATCTAAGGAAGCTGCAGTTTCAAGAACTGCAGTCAGCAATGGAGAATGGTCACCCAGCAGGATAAGAGAAGATCAAGAGAATGATCCACACCTAAAGATGATCCGGGTCAAGATTTTCACCAACACTGAAGGCATATTGGGCTCAGTGGGACTTCCTTGTCCTGGAAGAAGGCCTGTTGAAACGAATCCTTGAAAACGATGATGGTTCCGGAAATAGACGACAAATAGTTATTCCGAGATCGAGAGTAGCTGAGGTACTGAAGAAGTTACACGACAGTCCATCAGGAGGTCATCTGGGAGTAAAGAAAACCCTTCAGCGAGTCCGTGGAAGGTTTTATTTGATGAACAGCTCCGACGATGTGAAGGACTGGTGTAAGAAGTGCACGAATTGTGCTACGAGTAATGGACCACATCGCAACCCATTCGAAACGATTGCATTAGATATCCCAGGAGCATTTCCGACGACAGAAAATGGTGGTAAATACATTCTGGTTGTGATGGATTATTTTACCAAATGGGTAGAGGTTGACGCGATTCCGAACCAAGAGGCCACAACGGTCGCGGAGGTATTGGTAAAAGAATTCACTAGCCGATATGTAGTGCCCTTGGAAGTTCACAGCGATCAGGGGAGGAATTTCGAAAGCCATGTATTCCAGGAAATTTGTGAGAAGCTAGAAATGAAAAAGACCAAGACAACGGTGTTGCATCTACAGTCAGACGAAATGGTCGAAATAATGATTAGGACCATAGGAAAATACCTGTCCAAAGTAGTTTCCAGCCACCAGAGAGATTGGGACCAGTACCTTTCCCTGTTTGCATTAGCGTATCGATCTGCCATCAATGAGTCCACAGGTGAAACACCTGCGAAAATTCTATTTGGACGCGAAATGAGACTTTCTTGTGACCTGGAATTTGGTTGTCGTCCTGGAGAAGATCTAGCGGGGAAAGACTACGTGATCCAGTTGAGAAAAAGGATGGATGATGTACACGAATTGGTTCGAACGAATCTCCAAGTTGCCAGCGACAGAATGAAAAAACGGTACGACACGCAGGCTACAGAGGGCAGTTTCAAAGAAGGGGACAAAGTATGGTTACATAACCCGACGAGGAAAAAGGGCTTTTCTCCAAAACTACAAAAATCTTGGGAGGGTCCATACTTAATCAAGAAGAAGATCAACGACGTCATCTATCGCATAAGTAAGATTCCCAATGTAAAACCAAAAGTAGTCCACCAAAATCGACTAGCGCCATTCAAAGGAGACCATGACAAAGAAGAAGGAGTGAACCATATCCGGGAAGATCCTGACCCTGCCTTCGAAGAATTTATGGGCGCATATAGAGGTACCGGTGAAGCTAGATTTGGAGTTACTACAGAGCAGCGACAAGATTTGTTCACGCTCCCGGAAGACTATTCACTGGCACACAACATCCCAGCCAATATAAAAAATGCAAAGGGTTTGGCATTCGTCTTTCGAAAGAAATTTGGACAATCAGAAAACAGAACAGATTCCAACCCCTGGGCAAGACACTGAAATTCAAACACAATCCACGACACATCATCTATCTGGTAACGAAAAACGAATTCCAATATCGATCCACCTACCGGAATGTGTGGGAAGCGCTACGAAGCCTTCGAGACCACGTGCTGGAATCCAACGTGAAGAAACTAGCGATGCCTAAGATAGAGAGCAACCAGTTGGATTGGCGAGTCGTTAGGAATATGGTGGAAGTGATCTTCGAAGATACCGATGTCCACATTTTAATCTGAAGCTATTCCCCACGTAATCAGTATCCAATGAAGACAGTACCCTGTTATTTCCATACGACCGGAAAGTGTAGGAATGGATCCAGTTGCCGATTCAAACATCCAGTCCCGGCTACACAGGAGTTCCAGGAGGAACTTACTATTAAGGAGGGGGCAATGTTACGAACTTAGTAATTCACAAGCCGGTCCTGTCGCAAACTATGAATGCGACCTTTCTAGAAAGGTTCTCCAACAGGTAATGTTCGAGACTGTTCTCAAACAGCGTACCAGGCCAATGGTTTATCGCGAATGATCTGGAATTATAAAGTAAACGCAGAGGTGGTATATTCAAGAATTTTCTAGAGATTCGAAGGACTATATATACGCGGATTTTCGAGTGAGTGGAGGAGTTGTTCAGTATACAGTGAATCGGTAAACAGTTCCAGTATACATCGATTAGATAATGTATTAGCTTTTCACTCTATATTTCTAATTTTTTTCCAAATTATGAACGTTCATGACACATCACAAAGCAGGTCATTCATATTTTTGCTCCTTATGATGCATGTAACGTTGAGAATGGAACGAATAAATGAATTAGTACCGATGAGAATTTTTCTCATTATAAAAAAGTGGAAATAACTATTAAAAAATTATTTACCGGTTGTACGACGGAACACACTGTGAAGTATTCAAAAAAGGTGCTGAAGGTCACATTTTGAGTGAGCAAATATATTCCGGGTATTGCAAAATTACACTCTGTAATGATGCAAAGCAATACGCTCATGTATTCTATTACCCATAGATGATTTTTATTTTGTCCCAGTGTAAGCATTTTCAATATAATTCTCACTGCGTCATCTGAAACAATATTAAGACCATTATATTATTGTAACTTCAATCAAATCACATACAAGTGTACTGAATATTATGTTATTAGAAAAACCCTGTTCAATGGAACAATTTGTCGAGGAGAATAATCAATCTTTGTTTCTTGTGGTAATGGTGACTTATTCCAAATATTCAAAATTATAAATTTCACTAAAATATATTTAAAGATCCAATCAATTTTTGAAGCCACTGAAATTATTAATATTTTTATTATTAATATCATGATTTCACACCGAAAAGCTACAGCAAAGACCAGCATCAGTAAAGTACTAGAGTGGGCAACATCAAATGTTTGTGCATATACGTCAAAAAGCGTGAAAGTTATTGGAAAAAACGAACATTGAAATTGCATGTTCAACACCGTGTATCTCTCTTAATATCAACATTTTATTGAGCCTAGTTGGTTTGAATCGCAATATTTTGAAGTGAAGATTGTATTGTACCTCTATGTACAATTACTTGAGGACCACCCTGTAATGTTATTTTATTCGAAATTGTAGTTGATGTGTGTATGGCTAGAAGTTAGTCATACCCTGCCCCAGTGGTTCTCACCATAATATTTGCATATTCGCAGATTTTATTATGATTTATTTTATTATTTATTTGATTTGATTTGTGCATACACTGCTCTTGCGTCTCCCACCATACAGTTGCATTTGTAATCGTGAATGTTATAGAACTCGCTCATTGTGAACTTGAAATTTGTTATTTCCACTTGCTTCACGCACATTTTGTCATGAAAGTTTGAACTGGTTTTGAATTTTGGTCTTTTAAAACAATGAATCTCAATGAAGTTGAAGGAAACAGAACAATAGTAAAAGCTGCGATTGCGCGAATAGAATACCCCATTATATTATATGAAGATGTCTCGAAATGTTGGACTCTTTTCCTTTCCACTACTTCTTAGAGATTTTATCTTCATCTTACCTATTATGATAGTATCGTTCTGTTGATAAGGGAAGTAACGTCAGTTGTACCATGTTAACTATGTTAATTTGAAGGAAATTAAATGCTTCCCTAGTATAATGAAATTTGAATTTAATAGTCATAATACACAGGACTCCTTTTTAGGTTGTAATTGTAATTTTAATATTTTTAGGTATTCAGTTAACATCCATTTTTTATGCGTGGTCAAATCTGAATCACTTCTATGAATCAGTTTTTGCATAGCAGAGGTTTATAAAGTTGGATTTTGAATATTAATTGAATAGTTCAATTACTGGTTACGTACGATAACAGAATTGCTGGTTGGAACGAACCTATAATTCAAGGGCAAGGATACAGGACCGGTCTCAAGATATTCGAAATAATAATATTCAAAACAAATGGAACATATGAAAGAAATGTTTTTAATATAAACCAATTGAAAATGAAACTAAGTGGTCATTAAATCATGAACCCAACCTGAGGTGTAGAGTCATTATAAAAAGGTGAGTGATGTATGATATCACAAAAATTTAATTAAAAATTTATAACAATCCCAAATTGAAAATTCATATCACAAATTACATTTCTCCAGTGCTAATTTTAACAAAAATGCTGAAATTTGGTTCATTTCGAATACAGAATGGGGCCTAATTGGCCCAATCTCGTAAAAAGAATGTTGATATCAAAGAGTCAATAATAAATTAAAAAAAGAAAAGAAGCAACAGTTTGAATAGTTGTATTATAATATTATAAAAAAATAGCATAGAAAAGTGTTTGTCACTAACGCGAGTGGAGGTTATTTCAAAAAAAGAAGGTGACAGTGACAAGCGGAAAATAATTCAATTATTATAAAAATTTGAAAATATCAAGCAGCTACATGGAGACAGAGAACCAAGAAAAGGGAACAATGGATGGACGATGATTATTGATTGGCAACGAGAAATAACAGGAAGAAATACGAAGTAAAGATTTTTCTACTCAAAAAATTTATAAATTGAAAAGTTGATAGATGATATTATAACATATTGCTAGAGGAAAAGGGATACATACAAACGGTTCTGGTCGACTTCGCGACCCTCGGAATTTTATCTTAATTTTAAATTTGCTTGAAAGCCTACCTTAAATAAATCATTAGAACACAAATTTTGTTGTATCATCCAGTAATTTCTTCAAAAATCACGATTTTAGTTCAAAAAATGGTACTTCTTCAACACTCATCAATGCTATTTCACAATAAATATTTTCACTTTCAACAGTGAGGGTTATTATTTTGAACTAAATTCAATTCTGTTTCACAAAAAAACCGGAAGAAAATACTCAAATTTTGCCAATTTTTAGGAATATTCGTAAGCATACATATTTTCTTTTAACACATGAGCTTATAAAATTACACACTAAATTCTTATGTCTAGATATCCTAGGTTCACAAATTAGGATCAGTTGACACTTCCTGACGGCGTTGTCAAATGGTCTTAATTTTCTTTCGGCTGAATGCATTGTAATAGATTACATAAATATATAACAATATGAAATTATTTGCATTTATAATCATGAAAATTTAAATAATAGTTAGGTTAACAATTTTTTTCCCATTCTCTTGCTTCGTATTTATTGATATTTAGTTACACTTTGATCTGTGTCAGTTGGTCGGGAATCGGTATGAGTTGAGTTAGGATAAAAAGGTTTTTGCTCTAGTAGGAATCCCAAGTCAATCAATTTGAGGCGAAAAGATGTATTCCCTTCCCCTTCTCGAAAAAGTGTCTAATAATTTGTATTCCACGTGAATGCGCGCCAGGTCGAAGTTTCGTAATTCGCGCGCGCGAAACGTCGATCCGCGTGTTGCATTTAAAAAAAATGACGGTGACGTCATTACTCGAAAGTAATTCA
>CAJUYI010001954.1:91506-122975 GCA_910591695.1 Galerucella pusilla
TCCTGGTGTCTTCTTCTGTTTGAGATTCAATATTATTTCTTCGTATTTTGCGTATGTTGGTGGGGTTTCTTCTTCTTCTTCTTCCTCCTCTAATGCCTCATAGTTTGCTTCTGTAACCCTATCCTCCTTAAACAGTCTTTTATAGTACGTTTCCCATTCCGTTTTATTTATTCTAGCCGTTTCTGTCTTCTTTTTACTTTGTTTTTTTATAAGGTTAAATAATCTTTTGTTATCTTTGCTGTCCTGCTCTATATCCAACATCCTTTCCTTTACCCACTCTGATTCTTTTGTCTTGCAACATTTGTCAGACTCTTTCTTTTTTTCCTTGTATTCTGCCAATCCTACCTCTCTTCCTGTAATAAGCCATTTCGCCCGTGCTTGATCTTTTTTCTCTTTTTTCTTCTCACATTCTTCATATCCCTATAGATCTACCGTTCTCGTCGGCCAACTCATAAGACCATGGGGATGGACTATTAATAATTTTGTACGGTCCACTAAATTTTTTCGACAACTTTGAGGTAAAATACTTGGTCGAATCTGATTGTACAAATTGTCGTTTCCAAACATATTGAACTTCTCGTTTCTATGTCTTAGGTTATAGGAAGTACGACTTCGTTCGTAGGATTTTTGTAGACGACTCTGTATGCTCTGATAAAGCTGACCCAAGGCCAGTCGACGAATTTCCGGATCCGAATTTGGACATGGCGCTTTCTCCACATCATTTAGTTACACTTCCCGTCCAAAATTGGCTAAATTAGGCGTTACCTGCGTGACTTCGTGCGTTGCGGACCTAATAGCAAATCCAACTTTCGCAAGGTACCTGTCCCACTGTCGTTGGTTTTCTGAGACGTAGCTAGATAGCATGGTCTTCAAAATTCTATGAACCCTTTCGACGGGGTTGGCCTGAGGATGGTAGTTCGCTGTGTGCGACACTTTCACCTCATAGTCCTCCATGAGTTTCTGAAAAGCATGACTTCGAAATTGTTTGCCATCATCGGCTATAAGCTTCTTAGGCGTACCATACACTAAAAATACATGGTCCTCCAAATTTCTGACAATAGATGGGGCGGTCGCTGACCGCAGTGGGAAAAATAAGACGAATTTGGTAAAACAATCTAAAACTGACAAGATAAAGCTGAACCCTTGAGTAGACCTTGGGAGTGGTCCGACAAGATCCACGCTCACTAGTTCCCAGGGACGCGATACGGTGACTTGAGCTGAGAGCATCTGACCGATCGTAATTTTTGTTCTGGCTTGGTACTTAAACAGGTCGGGCACCTTTTTATATACCTAGAAACATCAGCTCGTAGCTTAGGCCAGTAGAAAACATCCGAGATGCGGCTGACCGTTCTAGCTATACCCATGTGACCACGGGTAGGAGGGTCATGGTAACTCCGAATAATGTCTTCCCTCCGTTCTTTGGGCACGACTGTTAGCCATTCAAAGGAAGCCAGATCTCTATTCGGAACTTGGGTTTTTCGAAATAGTTTCCCGTTTTCCATACGCCACAACGGATATTTTTGAGGATACCTTTCAACGGAATCGCACATTTTGCGATACCATTTATCACGACTGGGCGCGTCCGGAATAAGCGAATCGCCGATTGTGTCAATTACGGGTACGGTACGAGATAACGTGTCAGGAACTATATGGTCCTTTCCTTTTCGGTGAACAATTTCGAAATCGTATTGTTACAACCGTTATGCCCAACGAGCTATTCCACCGACCGGGTCTTTTATACTAAAAAGCCATTTGAGGCTGTAGTGGTCAGTTATTACCGTAAACTTAGAGCCTTCTAAGTATGGTCGCAATTTTTCGACTGCAAACAGAACTGCTAGGAATTCTTTTTCTGTTGTAGAGAAATTACGCTCGCTTTTGGTTAAGGAACGGCTTAGGTAGCAAATGACCTTCTCTCCCTCAGACAGACTTTGTAATAGTACGGCTCCCAAGCCAAAATCGGAAGCGTCTCTCTCGACAAAAAAAGGTTCACTGAAGTTTGGACACGCTAATATCGGCGCTGAAACAAGACATTGTTCAATTTAATTTAATGCCTCCCCGCAAGAAGTATGCCATACAAAAGGAGTATTTTTCTGGGTAAGCTTCGTTGAAGGAGCTACAACTGAAGAAAAGGATGGTATGAATCGTCGATACCAAGAAGCCATACCTACTATTCTTCGTACTTCTGCGACCGTACGAGGGACCGGTATGTTTAAGATACATTCCACCTTGGAGGGATCCACTAAAAGACCAGACTTGTTTACCACATAGCCCAAATACTTGAGCTCTGGTCGACAGAAAATACACTTTTCTCTATTCAAGACAAGACCAGAGTTAATTATTCTTCCCAAAACTGTCTCAAGAACTTCTAGGTGCTGTTCAAATGAGGACGTACAAATAATCACGTCGTCCAAGTAGACAAATACGTATTTCTCCAACTCCGGACCCAATATAGAGTCTACGGCACGTTACCAGGTAGCAGGAGCTGAGTGTAGCCCAAACGGCATTCGACAAAATTGGTATAACCCTCGGTTAGGAACTGTAAAGGCTGTAAGTGGCCTCGACTCTTCAGCTACCGGTATTTGCCAATACGCGGATTTAACATCCAGTGTTGTTAGGTAACGCGCATCCCGTAACTTATCCAGTATGGCTAAGACATAAGAGATAGGATAAGCATCCGGTGTGCTAACTGAATTGAGTTTTTTGTAGTTTACGCAGAATCTCCATTTGTTGTTACGCTGGACCATCACGATCGGCGATGACCACGGTGAGGACGACGGTTCCACTATTCCTTTCTTTAGCATGTCATCCAGTTCCTCATTTACCACCTTTTAGAGTGCTGGAGATAATGGATAATACCTCTGTTTAATTGGTGGGGCATTCGTTCGAATAATGTGCTTAACGTTTTTAATGCACCCGATTTCCTTGTCTCCCATAATCGTAAAAGCGTTATTAACCACTTTGTTTAGCTCCGTCTGCTGTTCTTCTGTCAAAGAATCAACACCTTGAATACCAGGAGTTTGTATCGTGTCCACGACTTCACTGTGACGAAAGTGCCATTCTCCCTTGAAAAGATCGGGAACTATGCCCATCGAAGACCAAAAGTCTATGCCGAGAATTAAGTGGTGACTAAGGGACGGGACTACTAGTATTTCTAGTACTCGCACTCTATCGCGTAACTGAATGGGTACGGTTATAGAACCAATACTCTCACACGATTGTCCTGTAGCGACGATACAACGAGTTTTATTCGAGCAACTAATTTGAGTCATATTCTGAAATATGTCCCAACCTGGACCACCCATGATAGTCCTGGACGCTCCACTATCCAACAACGCTAGCATAAGTTTACCCAAAATGGACACTTCTAGATATGGTCTCTGGTCGCCTTGCGCGTGAGCCAGAATATAGTCTAAAATGGCAGTATTAATTGGTTGTGCTGTTGGTCTGGATTGCTCGTCGCTCATTCGACCTACTGAGCGGGAACTTTCACGTTTTTTGCGCATCGTGAGCAGTTGTGCGATGTGACCTTTTCTAAACCACACTTGAAGCAAAATATCTTCCTATTCTGAGTACACTTCTTAAATTTATGTCCACTACTCCCACAGTTCCAACAAATCCCCGTTTGTGGAATTTCTGTAGCAGCTACGGTACTCGGTAAAGCAGTCGGAGAAGTTTCTACAGTGCTACTAAAAATAGGATAGGACGGTTTTTTATATGCCAAATCTGGTTCGACCAGTAATCTTGTGTTTGTTGGGGGAGGGCAAAATTGTCGAACGCGTGTCTCAGTCCCTTCGATGGATTTCGCAACAGAACATAGTTCGTGTACCGAGTTGATCGGGCACAAGGATAAACTTGTTTGTATATACGGCAGCATGTTTCTTTTTATGAGTTCCACTCTCTCCTTTTCTGGTGGAGGTGTGGAAAGCTTTCGGAAGAGATTTTCCATTACCGACACGTAATTAATTACTCTCTCTTGGGCTCCTTGAGTTCTCCTCCGGATTTCTTCCCAAAGAGCGAATTCATAATCGTGAGGCTGGAAAGCTAGTTTAAGTTTCTGAACGAGATCATCCCATGATGTAAAATGACCCATACGGTACCAAAGTAAGGCATCTTTGGTAAGAAGTTCAGGAGCAGATCGAAGAAGTCGTTCTTTAGATACTCCTCTGGAAAGTCGGAGCTCTTCAATCCGTTCCAAGAAGCTATTTACGCTCGATATTCCATCGTATTGAAGTCGCCATCTGCTGACATCAAAATGGGAAGACGAGACTTCGGAGCTACTTTCACTTTGCATGAGATTACTCGGTATCGAAGGCATTGACAGTCTCATGTTCTGTACTGGGATATTAAGAGAATCAGCAAAGTCTTCTTGATGATACCTGTTCGTTCCTAGGGGATCAGTTGCTGCAAAGGAAACTCGTCGAGGATTGTGAGGGTAATCGTCAAATTGTTGGTAACGTCTAACTGGAGGAGTAGCTAATGAAGAATTAGCCACATTGGAAATTCGAGAATAGTGCTGTCCTCTACTAGACGAAGTTCCCATTGAACCTTCGCAACTATTTCTGGGAATGCTAGACAGATCTTGGCTACTGAACAAAGGATCATATTGTTCTCTCCACCCCGCTCGATCAAATGATTGGACGTTTTCATAGACTCGATCTAAATACGAAGCATTGGGATCTACGAGTTGTTTCTCTTCCCATTCGCATAGATCGTCTTGAATGTTGTGATCATTTTCTGCTGTCGAAGTTTCTTGTCCTGTGTGAACTATTTCGGGCAACAAAGGAACTGGGGCATCTAACAGAGATAAATGAAGTCGGGATAACGAGTTATTCCCTTCAGAATCTTTGTAAACTTTGTTCAACTTGGTTAATAGTCGTTGATTCCAAGCTAACATCGTATCAAGTTGTTTTTGAGTTTCGGGCTCAAGTAGTATTCTACCTAATCGCAATTGAACGTGAATTAACCGTGTTTTTATCTTTTTATATTCGTTCACCCTATTTTCTGCATTGAAATTGTCAATGTTTTCTTCCAAATCACCCAGTTTCCCCGAACAAATCGAAAATTCAAAACTAGAATTGATATCCAGGCAGGAAGGACCTGATCTTTCCCCCTCTCTTTCCGCTCTGAGAGCTTCTCGAAGAGCAGCTCTTTTCTGGTCAACATTGCCGTCAAATGGCAAAATTCTGATAGATAACTCATATGAGAGCTCATCTCCTATAAGTCTGTTGACTTCCATAATCGTTTACGTCCTAACTATATAATATATAATATGTATACCTACTAAACAAGAGAAACCCTTCCCGACGAGAAAAAAAAATCCACCACCAAAAAATACCAACTTACTTTACTTACTCCCAAACAAAATGATTGTAAGTAACGAAATTCAACTATTAAGACAAGTTTAGGATCCAGGAGACAACCTGTATAAATTCTAATCTATAAATAAATTCCTATACTAAAGCTTGATGATTTAGGGGAAACACGCCTATGATGGCATTGTGCCTATGATGGCATATTGGCGATATTTCATAGGTATTTGAATTTAGCGCGCAAGTGATATGTTTGTTACACGGGTAGTACAGTGACAAGAAGCTCTACAAACTACTGTGTCTATCCAACGGTTAAATAAAGTTGTGTGAAAAAATCAGTATTTTGGTAAGTTATTAAGTAATTTTAGAATGACAATGAATCATAAATCTCGACCTTAATATTTAAAATTAAGAGCTCTCAGTTTGGCTATACTTATCTGTATATGTGGTGCGTTGATTACCGGGTTTCGTTTTAGGTTATGGTGTTGTTGATAAAATGTATAATCAGTTTTGGGTAAAATCTGATGTGTTCCTATGAAGGCATATTTTAGTTGTTCCTTTGACGGCATAGTATGCCATCATAGGCTTAAAGTATGCAATCATGGGCTTATTTAGACGTAAATTTAAAACTGAAGCATTTTTTATTTTAAATACATGAATGTTTATTTGCAGACTCAAAGACAATGAAAACGAAGCCTAAGAGGCAAGAATGGCGAGAGGAAGATATGGCTCTGGCCTTAAAAAATGTTTGAGAAAAAAATATGGGGTGGCTCTTGGCATCGAAAACATTCAATGTTCCTACATCAACACTACGCAGAAGATTTAAAAACAATTGTAATAGTACCAAAGGTGACTTGGGAGGAGTACGAAGGGAAGCAGATGATAAGATAAGAAAGGAAAGGTAAAAATTATCCAGAAAAACAAAAAGGAAAATTTTGGTTGAAAAAGAAATGAATGATGGAAATAACGATGGAGAAATTCAAGACTTTGAGGACGATGAGGATGATATTGCAATGATTTATATTCGAGGTCGAAATCAAAAGAAGCATGGATTTCCTGTCAAAAGTGTCGATCATGGTGTCATTGTGAGTGTGCTGGTGTTGACAAGAGAGTAAAAAAGTTCGTTTGCGAACTTTGTCAGTGACATTATTTGGTTCAATATTGTATAATTTTTTGTGATACAGAATTTGTTTTTTATTTTAGATATATTACCTTAATAAAAATCCGATAATATCTTAAAAGCTTAGGGCGTGCCATCAAAGGAAGAGACTTGCCTATGATGGCATACTTGCTATTTTTCATTTTATGTTTTTTTACAAAAAATTGTGAACTGATATCTAAAATCTGTCTACGCACCGTCAATATTTAGGTTAATGTTTATTAAAATTGTTCCCCCAATACATCCTAAACCCATAGATAACACGTCAAAATGGGTATAAAGTTAAGTATGCCATCATAGGCATGTTTACCCTATATGTTGCAAATATTTGTATATGCTTAGAATACTACTTCTAAAATTGTAAAAGATAATACACCCAACTAGGGAAATAACTAAACTTCCTTAAATGTTTATTTGTGTACCTTGAAGTAGGTATTTTGTTATTTGTCTTTGTAATGTAGAATCGCCACTTACTATCTGGTAAACCTCGTTGATCAATGGGTATCTTTTTTTTTATTTGTGCTATCAAAGCTACAATGTATTATGTATACTTATTTTGTAGTTGAAAAATCAATAAATGGAGTTCAATCTTTTTAGTTTAGTTTGGAAAACCGAGGAGACAATAATAGTTAGACACGAGTTGGGCGCCAGTTTGTTACTTTTGAAAATCTTTTAAAACCACTTTAAAATGGATGCTTTTAATTGCTATTTTAAATATTTCCAAATTATTCTAAAAATTGGGTTCGCTTATTTGGGTCTATTATTGAAACTTCCGGTTGTTCGGTTCTGATGATAATTTATTTTGCTGGTTGTGTGATAATAACCTAGGTTTATTAATACAAGGCCGCTGGTGGCTAGATTTCCTAAATCACAAAAGGCCACTAATGATATGCTTCACCTGTCAAGAGTATCAATGACAGTTGACATAATAAAAAAATAAAAGGGATGTACATGTGCCCTTAACTTATTATGTTTAATTTTAAAGTCGGCAAGTGCCGCAATACAATTAAAGGAAGTGAATATTGGCTTCCCGCAGAGTATACTTTGCGTTTACACAATGTAAGTAAGAACAGTAATCAAATGTGACTATAAGGATAAGGCAGTCACGCCTTAGTCTACAACTTAATTCTAAAGACCGGTAATCTAACCTAATGTATTATTTACAGATATTTCACACTATGAAGAAACTATTTATATTGAAGCTAATAAATTTAGATAGTGACACATGTTATTGTCCTCTAAATATAAAGTATAGAACTATATGTGGATCTTATTTATTGTCTTGTTACTCCATATGTGATTGTTCAACTATATGTTCTATGTATGTTCCTAATAATATCACACTGAAACTCAATGCTTAAGGCAAACCAAGAGTAACCTTGGAAGACGAACACAACTTAATCTATAGCTTATCTGTTTTGACTCCCAGTAGCCAGTAGATAGATCCCACTCAAATCCCAGTAAAGTAACTGATGTTGGTTACAAGTTCTTCAGCCGTTCATAACCATGATCCATGACCAAGTAAATAGCGTCTTAAATCCTCAGAAATACCAGCCCAATTTCAAGAAGTGTGATTAAGGGATTGAAGACGGTTCGCAAAAAGAGGTCTAAAAAGAGAATTGTTAACCTGTTGTTCTTGCAGTCATATTATAGGTAATGAAGCTTTTCCAAATTAATTAAATCATTTATTTCTATCTACAGGGTGGGGCAATCTTCTGACATCGGAGGATTACATCGTTATGGTGAGAGATAGAACTTTATAGTTTTGTGTGAGCTAATACAGTTACTGAGGGCACATTTTGAAAATACTTTCGATTCTACAGGGTGTTCCAAAACCACGTAGCAGCACAAACTTACATTTTTTTCAATGGAACGTACTATATTTTGTTTAGGAATCGAAAAGATCTCACCGAGAGCGTTACAAAAATATAGAACTCTAATATATTATAAAGGTGTTTTACAAAGATATGGCCAATTATTAGCAAAAAAGACCTACTCTTTAACACTCTGCAGAACAGTAAATTAAAATAAATCAACAGGTCTTTGTGTTCAAATGTCATACACACATCATTGGCTGTGCTCAGTATTAATTGCTTTTTTCATCTGTGGCTTCTTTAATACAGGGTGAAACAAAACGCAAATCAAGTAATATCTCAAAATTTTTAAATGAATCACCCTATAAGTCTTTTTACAATTTGTTAGTACAATTAATAAACTTTCAAACGATGTAGTAAACTTAGGGCATTAGTTAATGGAAAATCGTAGATATTTTATGATAATGGTCAAAGCAAGTATTTTACGTACACAAATAAAATGGTATTAAATTTTTACATGCAACCTCTTGTAAATTCTAACATTTCTAAGGCATATATTTTAATCGTAATTTTGGATGCGTCTACAATATCTAATCAATGAAATAAAATGTTTGCTAAGACCGTGGGTACCTGGAATTACCAAAAATTTCATATTTATTCATGTTTCACTTTCAAGAATTGTTATTATAGGCTTGTTTGAGAATGGGCGAAATATAATCAAGCCATATTTTTGATTATATCAAGTGGGCTACTTTCAAAATAGTATCTACTAATAAATCTCAAGGAAATATTGCTGTATCCTTTGTTTGTGTTCAGGAAGTTGATTCAAACACAATAGTTAACTTGTGGTTCCAACAAGATGAAGCATCTGTATATCAGAAGTTTTACCGACAGGTGGATAGGACGTGGTGGACCAATTTCGTGGCCTCCTCGATCTCCAGATCTCACACCGATGGATTTCTTTTTATGGGGATACATCAAGCAACTTGTGTATCAAACGTAACGCATTTTCCACAATAACTCCAGCTATGTTGGAAAGAGTAAGATCCTCGTTTTTGAAAAGAATTGTATGGATAAATGATCGCCATTTTGAACACTAAGCATAAACTACTATACTTTTTATAGTATGTCAATGCATATTTATGTAAATGTGAGTGTTCTTATAATGTTGGTTTTCATAATTGTTAGTTTTTCAAAAATAGAAAAAGTTGGAAAATGAATTACAAGCTTGCATTTTACATAACTAAGATATACTGTTTGTGGTGACTTGAGTAATTATTTCGTAAAGACTACAAACTGCTTTTATATTTATTAGTAGGTACCTAATATAATGACATTAGCCTACTTACAGTAAACAAAAATATTTCTTCCAACATAATTCCTTGTTTCCTTCCTCTAATGGTAAGAGTAGAAGTCAAAGATATTTTAGATGCATCCAAAATTACGATTAGAATTTATGCCTTAGAAATGTTAAAATTCACAAGATGTTGCATGTAAAAATTTAATACCATTTAATTTGTGTATGTAAAATACTTGTTTTTGACCATTATCATGAAATATCTACGATTTTCCATCAACTAGTGCCCTAAGTTTACTACATCGATTGAAAGTTTATTAATTGTACTAACAAATTGTAGAAAGACTTATAGGGTGATTTATTCAAAAATTTTGAGATATTGCTTGATTTGCGTTTTGTTTCACCCTGTATTAAAGAAGCCACAGATGGAAAAAGCAATTAATACTGAGCACAGCCAATGATGTGTGTATGACATTTGAACACAAAGACCTGTTGATTTATTTTAATTTACTGTTCTGCAGAGTGTTAAAGAGGAGGTCTTTTTTTGCTAATAATTGGCCATATCTTTGTGAAACACCCTTATAATATATTAGAATGCCATATTTTTGTAACGCTCTCGGTGAGATCTTTTCGATTCTTAAACAAAATATAGTACATTCCATTCAAAAAAATGTAAGTTTGTGCTGCTACGTGGTTTTGGAACACCCTGTAGAATCGAAAGTATTTTCAAAATGTGCTCTCAGTAACTGTATTAGCTCACACAAAACTATAAAGTTCTATCTATCACCACAACGATGTAATCCTCCGATGTCAGAAGTTTTCCCCACCCTGTATATATTTCTACTACTAAGCATACGCTACCCCGAGGTGAGCTAAAGCTACAGGATGTGAGTAACTCGAAACATATCTATAAGATTTCATCTAGCTCACTTTAATGATCGTAAGATGTAGGTATAAATTTTGTTTAACAAAAAAAGAAAGAACAAAATCACAAGTGTGTACTTAATTCATTTAGATTTTACAAACTATCTTTGCTTAGGTGTCATTGTTGAATTGAATGTTATAGTTAGTTAGCTCAATAGTTATGCTTAGTTGTTTCAAAGACATACCTTTCGGTGACGGGTGACCTCAGAGTGAAGGAATTTGAGTATTTACTTCCCACATGCAACAGGTTTTCAGAGCTAATCCCCTTCAGGGTGCTTTAATGGCTACTATTACCAAAGATGCTACTGAATACTGTGTGGAAAGTTAGGAAATCCGTATAGCACGACAGCCTTTCTACTCCATATCCATGGACAGTAAAAAAACCCAACTTTTTTCCGATAGAAAATTCCCTCCCAAATCTAGATTCTAATATTAGTTGGTCAAACTGCTTGAAAGTATTGATTCAACAGTCATTTATGTTTATGTGATTTAGGGATTTTTATGAAGATATGATTATGAAGTATGACAATGACAATTTGAGAAATTGATAGATTAACCTGTCATGACTATTTGTAAACAATGAAATAAATATATCCACTATGTTAACTCGATTGGTATTTTAATTTATTATTATTTTATTAGTTCAGCAGTCTTGATAATTATTCAGGTATGCTTATTGTTTGACTGAATTCTTTAAAGGTTTGTAAAAAAAATGAATGTAAGCAGTAGGATACTAATTACAATTATTACTCTTAAATTATTCGAAGTACTAAAACTGGCTTTCGAGGTAATATTTCTATTGATTAGGTATATCATGTAACACACCACCCTTGCCTGGATAAAGTTTCAACGAAACTTTTGACTCTACAACCCCAGCTATCACCATGACCAACCATTAAAAAAGAATCGCTAAATAATCTAATCTATTCTAATCGAATCTATTTATAAAATAAAAAGTTAAGTTAAGGGTAATTTTCTTTGTTTTTGTTTTAGCCCTTCCCTGTGATATTTAAATTTCGTCTTCTGGAGGATGAGCTTTTATATCTTTGGCATTCCATATCCCTATAGATCTACCGTTCTCGTCGGCCAACTCATAAGACCATGGGGATGGACTATTAATAATTTTGTACGGTCCACTAAATTTCTTCGCCAACTTTGAGGTAAAATACTTGGTCGAATCTGATTGTACAAATTGTCGTTTCCAAACATATTTGTTCTGATAACCAGAACAATGTGTGAACGCACCCTTTGGTGTCCCAAGACCGGAACGTGCCCTCACTTTTGAGATAAAAAAATATAGTGTGCAGTGAGTTTTTTTTGACAATATATGTCAGATGAGTTTTTTCGATATTTTTTAAGTCATTTTATTTTACGAGTTGTTAACTAAAATATACCTAATCAATAAAGTTGATTATCAAACTATACAGTCCACATTGAATTTACGTACCCTTCGTGTCCCAACACGAATTGGTCCCATCGAACTGGATTTTGAATCTTGAGACGTTTGGAGGCACTAGCTACTTATTGAAAATTGAGACAAAGAGTGCAAGGAGAAAGTGAAGAGAACATACTTAAAACAAGGTAGGAGCTAACCGATTTTGTCGCATGTCGCAACGTCTTCTGCTTTAAAATCTTCGAGGAAATATTCAAATATTTCATAGTATCAAGATTATCAAAGGTTAGGTACCTACTTATGGAGGTTTTATTTACTACTACTAACAGGGCGTCTGTCATTTTGACGTTTATCCAGATCAGTTGGAATTCGAATGACTCGTAAATTGATCCCGAGCCCTTCTCCGTGGTAGTGACATTATTAAGATTATTATTATATATAAACTATTTCATTCCATTTGTTAAAGTACAAAAGTAGAAATAATTTGACCATTGAACATTGATTTAGAATTTAAGTTTCATTCAGTACTCGCTTTGTAGTACTTACCTAACTATTGAACAGGTTGTAAGTGCTTGTTCAAACTCTGTTTCTAACAATACGCTCACATATTTTTGCGAATTCATCATTTACACAATCTTAAGCTACAATATTGTATTGACTTTCTTTGTATATAATAATTGTTTATCATGGATGATTTTATTAGAAAACGGGCCACAGCAAAGGGCTGTATGACCAGAATTGAAAACTGGTTTACCCAAAATGCAGATAGTACTATTATACAGGAGCTTGAAATTAGGTTAGATGGACTTTAAAAAGCATTTACAAAAATTTGTGAAATTCAAGATGAAATTGAATGTTTAACACAAACTGATGATAATGAAGAGCGAGATACATCAGAAAATAAATATTATGGCCTGAGGTCTAGAATACAAGCTAAGATTGATCAATTAAAAATACTGGGAAATGTTTCTTCCCCTTCACAATCTCCTAATATTACTTCTAGTGTTTCTCGTTTAACTAAGCCTCAGTTGAATATTCCTATGTTTTTTGGTGATATTACTACTTGGCGCGGTTTTTATGAGCTTTTTAAGAACTTTATTGAAGATGATGATAGTTCAACTAATATTGAAAAACTAATCTACCTTAAAACTTATCTTAAAGGCGAACCCTTAAACTTAATTTGTAATTTACAATTGATCAGTGATAACTTCGATGTAGCCCTTAAGACTCTAAAGGATAGATATGACAATGAATTGAACATAATTTACGCATACATAAAAAATTTAATAGACGCTCCTGTTTTAGGTAAAAATAATTCTGTCACTTAGAGATTTTGTTACTCTCTTAAAACAAAACATGGACGGTTTAAAAAACTTAAATGTCAATGTAGATCAATGGGATTTAATTCTTGTGTATATGTTTTCCCAGAAACTTGATGTAACTACCCGTAAGGCCTTTGATTATGAAATGGGTACAAACGCACGCCCAACTTTAAAATTACTTTTCGATTTCCTTGAAAAACGCTGTATCATTTTCGAACGGTCAGCTATTCCGGATTTAAATGCTAATAAAAATAAGGTACATCACAAGGTTCATTTTGTTCAAAATAAAGGTAGCAATAAAGAAGAACAAAAGGTATTTTCTTCTCAAGCTAATAATTCAAAATGTACATACTGCAATTTTATAGGACACAAAATTTATAAATGTCAAAAATTTATTAAATTAGTTCGCTCTGAAAAGTATAATTTTGTTAAAGATAAAAAACTTTGTTACAATTGTCTAATGCCCAACCATGTAACTGACAATTGCACATCACGTGGTTGTACAGTTTGCAATTATAAGCATCATACTTTATTGCATCCGGTTAGTCGATTTTCGCAGTCTGAAAATAATTCAAACTCAAACTCTGAACAAACAGAACAGCATCGAACCCACCATCAGAATTCAACTGCAATAGAACCACTTACACCTCAACTTGTACCAAATAGTTCGAATAATAATTCTTCATGACTAGCACCCATACAATCCACTAAACAACAAACAGTTTTGTCAACTTCAGCCTTAAGTGGAGAGACACTTTTGGCTACAGCAATGGTAACTGTGTTTGACAAAAATGGCTGCCCACTAAATGTTAAGGCAATTCTTGATTCTGGCGCTACCACCTCTTTATTGACAGAATGTTTACTTCAAAAACTTGGATATACACCTGAAATAAGACAAATTCGAATTGACTGTGTTGGTAGCACTGTCACAAACTCAAATAGGATTGTAAAATTGACGATTCACTCGAACGTTGAGAGAAATTACTTCTTTGATGTGATTTGTACAGTTTTAGACAAAATTACTAATCGTTTACCTTCATTTTTGCTTAATTTGGACTCTGTTTCAATTCCTAAAAATATCAGCTTGGCTGACCCTTTGTTTTTTACTCCCTCGCACATTGACTTACTGCTTGGTGCAGACGTCTATTATCAGTTGTTAAAGGGAGGCATAATTCGATTACATGAAAGGTTTTTGACACTCGTTGACACACATCTAGGCTTCGTGATTGGTGGTCCTGTCCCCAATCAATTTATCTCATATGAGGAAAAACTTGACAACGCACAATCTCGATTCGAAACTTGTATGTTTACACAAATCCCAGCGAACACTTTACTCGAACAATTTTGGACTCAGGAAGAAATTACTCCCCAAGAAAGAATAATTAACCCTGA
The DNA here is from genome assembly GCA_910591695.1 of Galerucella pusilla. Taxonomy (NCBI): domain Eukaryota; kingdom Metazoa; phylum Arthropoda; class Insecta; order Coleoptera; family Chrysomelidae; genus Galerucella; species Galerucella pusilla. The sequence continues at coordinate 106,117 of CAJUYI010001954.1, forward strand.
TGATGAAATTGCAGAAACAATATTTCGTCAAACAGTTCGAATTCTTCCTAACGGGTCTTTTGAAGTGACACTTCCTTTGAAAGGACCAAATGAACATTTAAAACTAGGTGATTCCTTTAATATGGCTCGAAAACGATTTCTAAATCTTGAACGACGCTTTGTGAAATCTACTGATTTTTTTCTTAAATACAAGAAATTTATTGATGAATACATCTCCTTGAATCATGCTAGATATGTTCCTCTCGATCTTTTCAATTCCAATGGAGAAAACAAGTATTTTTTGCCGCACCATTGTGTACTACGAGACAACAGCCCTACCACTAAGCTCAGGGTAGTGTTTGATGCCTCGATGAGTAGTTCAAGTGGGTTTTCATTAAACGATATTATGCTAAAGGGCTTTCGTGTACAGCCTGAACTTTTTGATATACTTACCCGGTTTAGAACTTCTAAATTTGTTCTCATTAGTGATATAATCAAAATGTTCCGTTGCATTCGAGTTTCCCCGAAACAAACATTTTATGGCGTGATAACTCAGAACAACCCTTACAATGCATTGAGCTGCTTACTGTTACCTACGGCACTAATAGTGCGCCTTATCTAGCAACTCGTGTTCTTCAAGAACTTGCAATTCGAAACAAAGACAAATATCCTCTAGCTGCTTACGCTATTTTGCATCAGACATACGTTGATGATATACTTGCCACCTGTGATTCCTTGGAGGAGCTACAGGAAACCCACAAGCAGCTTGTATCATTGCTTCAATCAGCAAATATTCAACTTCATAAGTGGTGTTCGAATTCCAAGGAATTTGTTAAGGAAATTTTGAAAACTAATATTTCTCCTAGTTTTCAAATGTATGAAATCAAATGCGAAAATGAGATTAATAAGGTTCTAGGAATCTCATGGAATTCGAATTCTGATGAGTTCACCATTACACTACCAAAGGTTGTTGATAAGGTCGTCGCTACTAAAAGGGAAGTTCTTTCCCAAATAGCCCAACTATTTGATCCGTTAGGTTTTGTTGCTCCTATTATAATTGTAGCAAAGATTATAATGCAAAAAATCTCTTATGGTGGTCGTTTGAGAGTGCCTTCTGTAGCCTAGAAATTTGTGGGAAGTCTTCGACTGCCTCACAATAGGCTCTCCAGGCTTCTCTTTGCTTTTTTCTGCAGACTTTTTTGAACTCTTTGAGGTTGGCTTTATACATTCCCCAGTCCTCTTCGAGTTTTGTTCGTTTTGCCTTGTTAAAGGTCGTTCTCGCTGTCTTTCTGAGGTGTTCCAGTTCAGGGCACCACCAGGTATTGGTCGTGCCACCTGCCTGAACCATCCTCATGGGACAGGATTCCTTATAGGCAATGTCTATTTTGTTTTGGATAGATACTGTGTACCTTTCCAGTTCCTCATTATTGCTGGGAGTCAGGACCTCTGTTTCCCGCAGAGCACCTTCTAAGAGTCGATTGTAGAGAGCTACATCCGTCCTCTTCGGGTCACGGGATTTTACAGTGGTCCTGAGATCCTGGCTTACCGTATAGGTCAGCCAGCGGTGGTCTGACATAGAAATATGATCCGACACCTGCCAGTCCTGAATTTTGTTTGATATTTTGGCTGTCGCCAGCGTAATATCTATTAATGTTTGGCTACGGGCGTTAATAAATGTCGGCTCCGTGCCTCTGTTTAAGATTGTTAGATCTTTCCTAATTATATATTCATGTAGAGACTTACCTCGGGCGTTGATATCCTTGCTGCCCCAGCTCAAGTGGTGTGAGTTTGAGTCGCAACCCAATATCAGCTCCACTCTGTGGTTGAGGCAATGATCCACTAGTACCTCCATCTCTTTAGTCGGTGGTAGGGTGGCTGCATCTGAAGGTAAGTACCCCGATGCGAGTACCAACGCCGTATATTTGCCTTTTCCATCTGGACATTCCACTTTAACCGCAGTAAGGTCTGAGGTGCAGAATTGTGCCATCGGAGAGACTCTGTATTTCCTTGGGACGTAAACAGCTGTCCTAGGTTGCTGATTGCTTGGTAGGCTGAAAATTTGACCCGTTAGGCTACTGAAACCAGTAATTTTGGTCTTTATTATCCAGGGCTCCTGGATCAAAGCTATTGCATCCTCCAATACATCAAGGCGGCGACATAGTGTTGCCGTTGCCGCCTTTTTGTGTTGGAGGTTGCATTGTATAACATTCACCTTTTTTCCAACGTCCTTGCCCATGAGTTGGTTGCATGGAGTTGGATTCTCTTTAGAGGTCCATCTGCTCCTCCGCTAGGGGAGAGACGACCTCGTTGTCTTCGGGTGCCTCCTCCGTCAGGTCATCGACTGTTTCGACGTCCTTTTCGGGACCCGTGGTGGCCTTGGGGTCAATGTCCACTTTATGTGGCTCGACTACCAAGGACCTCGGGTCTTCAGAGGTGCCCCCTGCTTCCTTCCTTGTTACCCTAATAGTCAATGAGGTGAACGCATAGCTCATCCTCATCGACTTCTTCTTGAGGACAGCCATATCCTCGTCTCCAATTCCGAAGACGAAGAGGTGTCCTTCTGGGTTCACCTTTACCTCATGGTGGAAAGTGCACCACCTTGCCACCGTCAGATCAGGGTTCTGCGCCCTAAGCCGACCAAGAACCCTCTCTTTTTCACCGGATGTCGTCTTGTGGACGTCCTCCGGGATCCAGAGCGAGGCCTTGGTTAGCTTAGGGAGCCTATCCACACTAACGATCGCCAGCGATGCCTCCTCCCACGGCTTGAGGTTTTTTGTGGCTTTTTTCAGCCACTCTAGCGTCCCGTCGTCATCGCAGACCACTCTGATGATTTCACCGGAGTATGTCCACGACTTAAACGTGGGCGCTTTGCTGTTGCTGCTGGAGGCGGAGAAGATAATCTTGTCCAGTTCCTCTAGCAGTTTATTTTTGATTATTCTTTCCCGTTCTGCGGTAACCTTAGATATCCTTTATAGCATTAAACTGTGTTACACCACCAAGAAGTTTTCACAATTTTATTTTAGATTCTGGTTGTAATATGGTTGTAGGAGAACTAGAAAAGTACATGTCAAATGTAGTAAACTTGGATACAGAAATTAAGATAGGAACAGCTAAAGATAATGAAATTTTACATGCAAAAAAGAAAGGTATTTTAAAGGGTATTTGCCAAGGCAAAGAAATAAAATTAGAAGCACTTATAGTAAAAGGTATGCCTCATAATTTAATTTCAGTCTCCAAATTATTAAGTAAGGATTTTAAAATAATATTTGAAAATGATAAATCTGTAAAGACAAGTGCTAAAATAATTAAGAATCAATCTACATTTTATTGTAATGCAATTAACAATTTATTTTACTTATTCATAGATTTTAAAAATTTAGATGTTCAAGCAAATACAAGTACTGTTTCAAATAAAAACTGTTTGTCAGAAATTGATGATAATCTATGGCATAGACGGTTAGGTCATTTAAATAGATATAGTCTAAAACAGTTAGGATTGCCATTTAGTAATGATATATGTAAAAACTGTATAGAAGGTAAAAGCACAAGAAAACGTTTTAACAAATGTAATACAAAAACTGCACACGTCGGTGAGTTGATTCATAGCGATATTGCAGGTCCGGTAACTATAGCTACACCTGAAGGTCATAAATATTTTCAGGTTCTTATTGATGACTTCTCAAATTTTTTAGTTGTCAAACTGTTGAAGCAAAAAAGTGAAGCAGAACAAAATGTCATAGACTTTATAAAGTTGATAAAAACACAATTTGGGGCAAAAACAAAACGAGTTCGGTGTGATAATGGAGGTGAGTTTACATCTAATTATTTGAAAAAATTTTGTAATCAAAAAGGTATTAAACTTGAGTATACGTTGCCATATACTCCACAAGAAAATGGAAAAGCTGAGAGGATGAATCGAACCTTATTAAACAAAGTAAGAACTAAATTCAGTGAAACAAATCTACCCAAAGAATTGTGGGGCGAAGCAATTCAGTGTTCAGCTTATGAGCTTAACAGATCCCCAACAGAAGCTAACAATGGAGATACTCCTGCTAGTAGATGGTATAAGAAAAATGATATTTCAAGGTTAAGAGTTTTTGGAAGTCAAGCTTGGGCAGTAACCTTACCTAGAACAAGCAAATTGGAAAAGCGAGCTAAGCCTTGTATAATGATGGGATATAATGCTGTAGGATACCGATTATGGGATTATGAAAACAATGAAATAATAAGCTCAAGGGATGTGAAATTCAATGAAAAATCAACTGACTATGAACAGATAATCAAAAATAGAAGCAGAAGTGACCAAGTAATAATACAAGCAGATGAAGAAGACAATCAGAATAAGAAAAATATAGAAAAAGATGTAGAGGAGTTGACAAATGAAAGAAAAGATCAAGATGAAGAAAGTTCAGATGAAGAAGAATTTCAAGAAATACAAACTACAAGTAGAGGAAGGAAAATCAATGTACCTAAACACCTTAGTGAATATGAAGTATATTCAGCATATTGCCTACTCACAACTCAGGAAGATCCAATATCATATAGAGATGCAATAAAAGATGAAGAATGGCGTGAAGCGATAGAAAAGGAGATAAGTTCGCATGAGAAGCTAGAAACATGGGAAGAAGCACATCTACCAAACAGAAGAAAAGCTATAGAAACAAAATGGGTCTTCAGAACCAAAGAAGATAATACTAAGAAAGCAAGACTAGTAGCAAAAGGGTTTCAACTGAAGGAGGAGAATGAATTTGAGCCAGTTTATGCACCAGTAGCAAGAATTGCGACAATAAGATTATTAATCTCAATCTCATTACAGAGAGACTGGGAAATTCAGCAACTGGATATTCCCACAGCATTTTTGAATGGGAAGTTGGAAAGTGAAACATATATTCATTGCCCAGAAGGAATAAAATCAAATACACAAGTGTTAAAATTAAACAGAGCATTATATGGACTGAAGGAGTCACCAAAAGTGTGGAACGATACTTTTAATGAATTTGCACTGAAAAACAATTTCATTCGTTCAAAACATGATTGTTGCTTATATTGTGGAGACGAGATCTTTATCTTAATATATGTAGACGACATGTTAGTAGTTGGACCGAAGAATAAAGTGGAAAATGCAATAAAATTGCTACAAGATTCCTTTCAAGCAAAAGATTTGGGCAAAATGAAAAATTTCTTAGGTATGTGTATAACGAGAACCGATAATGAAGTTGTAATAAAACAATCACAGTTTATAGATAGATTAATAAAGAATTTCAATATGGAGGAATGTAATGAAAAAACAACGCCAATGGAAAGAGGTTTTCACTATAAAGAAGAGAGCGAAATAATAGATGTTCCATATAGACAATTAATAGGAGGACTCATGTACTTATCAACAACAACTAGACCAGATATAACTTTCGCCGTTTCATATCTAAGCAGATTTTTGGACAAACCAACCAAAGATACATGGAGTGCGGGTAAAAGGGTGATAAGGTATTTACAAGGCACCAAAGAAATTGGACTAATATTCAAAAAGAATATGAACTCAGATCTAAAACTGAATGGGTACTCAGATGCTGACTGGGCAACTGATAAGAAGGACCGCAAAAGCGTAAGTGGATGCGTAATTTTACACGGTACTAATCCCGTCCTATGGTTTTCAAGAAAGCAAACGTGTGTTGCTCTGTCCACTGCAGAGGCAGAATATGTGGCGGCTGCTGCAGGGGCTCAAGATCTCGTAAATTTAAAGGGAATTCTAAATGATTTCAAAATGCACAATTCTGCTCTACTTTATTGCGACAACAAAAGCTCTATTCTTATGTCAAAAAGCTATGAAAATTCTAAAAGGGCTAAGCATATAGACATAAAAAGTCACTATTTAAAAGATTTAGTAGCTAAAAAGGAAATACAAGTCGAATATGTTTCAACTAACCATAATCTGGCAGACATGTTCACAAAAGCTTTATGTAAAGAAACTTTTGTTTATTTTAGAGATAAGTTGTTAAATAGTTAGTGTAAGTTAATTTTATGTATGTAAATGGTGTTCATCCGATTTTTCATTTTAAGACAATTCAAATCGAGGAGGAGTGTTGAGATTTTGTATAATGACCACCTGTCGGGTTGTTAGACACCTTGTTAGATTTAAGTTATAAAAAAGAAGAAAAAGACAGTTGACTGTTGAAATCCACAATGTATTATAGTTACTAGAGTTATTATGTTCGTTACAATGAAATCCATTAAAATGTTAAGTTGTATTTATCATCATCAATAGAGTGATAACCAATTCGTACCGATTTGCATGAATGTAAAATTCTAACATTTCGAATGGATCTCCCTGTATTACATATTATTGTGGAGAAGAATTATTACCATACTTTCATTTTAATAAAGCATCATGCATATCTGAAGTACCTAATACATTATTGAGATATTTGCAAGGCAGAAATAGTAAGGGAGATTGAAAAATCAACTCCAGAAAATACCAAGAAAACTCATTCCTCCATATGGAATCAATATAATTTAATTTAGTTTAATTGAATTGAGTTTTTTATTCATGGGATTGTCTTACCAAATACCACGCGAGCTCAGATTTAGCAGGATATTTTTTCCGGTGGTTTTTTCATGCTTACTTTCATTGGCAATTTAACGAGAGCTGTTCTGGCAAAATCACGAGAGCGTAGCTCGAGTGATTTTGCCTGAACAGATCGAGTTAAATTGCCAATGAAAGTAAGTATTCCAAAACAACCACAAAAAATATCCGGCTAAATCTGAGCTCTTGTGGTATTACCCCCGAATATTTTCTAGTCAAGGAGGTATAATAAGTTGAGTTTAAAGGTTGGTATAACAATAATCATAATATACTGAATATACTCTGATGAATTGTTCCAAAATGATACTTTTAGATTATTCGATTCTATAATATTATGTTTATAGTGAGGTTTATTTATAGATAATAATTTGGAATCTTTTTTTCTAGATACAGTTTTGAAGAAACTTGCTGCAGATTTTGACAGTTTTTGTGTGCAGAGTCTAAGGAAACAGAATATGATCACTAGTATGGTAACAGATTTATTATCAGAAGTTAAATCTTTGAAGAACAACATTACTGAATTGCATGCTCTTAGGATATCAGATACTTCAAATATGAGGACAGAAAGTATATTCGAGAAAGTAAAACTACCAGCTAGGACACTGGAAGAGTTTCAAGACATAGAGAACTATTTACACCCCCAAGACCAATTCACAAATGTGGTAAGTACTATAAACTTTTCTGAAAAATAACATTCAAAAAATCATTTTCTACATTATAAGGATAAGTTAGTTGTCATTGATGCTAAACTATAGTATTAATATAAAATTCACTCGTTTCATTCTGAGTTCCTGTTTCAACAGTTCATTACCAAATAAATCGTTGAGTGCTATAGCTTTTTAATTTTGATCTTATTTTATTACAGGTCCAAGAAGTATCAAAAATAGGGGGGAATTCCCCATTTGATTTTGTAAAAAGAGTCATATGTTACAATTCATGACATACCAAACAGCTACATCTTTCACCTGGTATGGGACAAAAGAAAAACTATGTTTTAAGGAGACAAAGATGTCACAAATGATACTTCGTGAGTAGTTTTATCTATTTTTACTGTGAATTATTTTAGTAAACTTCATCATTCAATTGCACCTGTAATAATATTTTTGTTACAGGTTCTTCTGAAGCCATTGGTAACCAAAAACAAATTGAGGAGGCTTTACAGAAGTTCTTCAGGAGAGCAAAGGAAAGAAGCCTCAGCAAAGATGAGGCAATGCCCACAACAAATGCAACACTTAGCTAATACAATCTGTACAATTTTTAATTCCTTCATCAATTTTTGTTTTATTTATACCATATGAATATATGTTTTTGTTTAGTTTATTATCCTATAAATGTATATGTAAGAATGAGTTTTCGTTTGTCGATTTTTTTTTAAATATTTTATTTCATTATGTGATACCTGTTATTTTTCATTAAAGTAGTTTTGTGTTGAAAATCTTTGGATTTTATTTATTTCTTCATATTTTCTATGAAATATTTCAAATTAAATAATTGAAAAAAAGGACATTCAAGGACGTCCAGGGGATGTACTTCATATATCCCAGGAATGTCCCTGGGATGATCCCTAGGGTGGCCATTTGATGTCCTTCGTCGGGACTTGGTACATCCCTGGGACGTACCAAAAGGACATCCCTTGTGTGTCCTTTTTGGTGGAAAGTAGATGTTCCTAGGACGTCCCTAGTATGTACCATGTCCCGATAAAGGATATCCCAGGGACGTCCTAGTAGCAAATGAAGGACGTCCCTGGGATGTACTCGTGTTGTTTGGGAATAAACAGAACGTATCCCAGTGCCACAGGTAGTTGTTTTATTCCTGTAAACGATGACCCACCGAGTGACCAGCAACACCACCTATTCAGAGGCCCTTCCACACCTATAATCTACCAAGTATCTATCGACGATACATTCATTACAGCGTGAAGAGTGAGAGATATAAAGCAAAAATATTACATCTAAATGTCTTGATGATTTGGAACAAATATAAGTATCATTTTAAAATGGTTTTTCAGCTGCGTGAATATGCATATGTCTAACTAGGTTACATTTAAATGTAAACGATTTATAACAATTTTCACATTTAAACGGTTTTTAGTGAATAAGCATGTGTCGAGCTAATTTAGATTTAAATGTAAACAATTTGCAACAAATTTCACATTTAAATGGTTTTTCCCCGGTGTGAATACGCATATGCTCAGTTAAATTTCCTTTCGTTGAAAAAGATTTCAAACAAACTTCACATTTAAATGTTTTTTTACCAGTGTGAATATTCATATGTGTATTTAAATTTCCTTTCCTTGAAAAATATTTAAAACAAATTGCACATTTAAATGGTTTGTCATCAGTGTGAATACGCATATGCTTACTTAAATAATCTTTCATTGAAAAAGATTTAAAACAAATTTCACATTTAAATGGTTTTTCTCTAGTGTGAATAACCATATGTTGAGCTAAGATATATTTAAATGTAAACAATTTGGAACATATTTCACATTTAAATGGTTTGTCACCAGTGTGATTACGCATATGTGTATTTAAATTTCCTTTCATTGAAAAAGATTTAAAACAAATTTCACATTTAAATGGTTTGTCATCAGTGTGTATACGCATATGTACGCCTAAGACTCCTTTCCTTGAAAAATATTTAAAACAAACTTCACATTTAAATGTGTTTTTACCAGTGTGAATACGCATATGTGTATTTAAATTTGCTTTCCTTGAAAAAGATTTAAAACAGATTGCACATTTGAAAAATGATTTGTCATCAGTGTGAATACGCATATGCTTATTTAAATAATCTTTCGTTGAAAAAGATTTAAAACAAATTTCACATTCAAATGGTTTTTCACCGGTGTGAATACGCATATGATTGATTGAATTTTCTTTAGTTGAAAAAGATTTAAGACAAATTTCACATTTAAATGGTTTTTCACCGGTGTGAATACGCATATGATTAGTTGAATTTCCTTTCGTTGAAAAAGATTTAAAACAAATTTTACATTTAAATGGTTTGTCACCAGTGTGAATACGCAAATGTGTACTTAAACAATATTTCGTTGAAAAAGATTTAAAACAAATTACACATTTAAATGGTTTTTCACCAGTGTGAATACGCATATGTATATTTAAATTTTCTTTCTTCGAAAAAGATTTAAAACAAATTTCACATTTAAATGGTTTGTCTCCAGTGTGTATACGCATATGTGTATTTAAATTTTCTTTCTTTGAAAAAGATTTAAAACAAATTTTACATTTAAATGGTTTGTCTCCAGTGTGTATACACATATGTGTATTTAAATTTACTTTCATTGAAAAAGATTTAGAACAAATTTCACATTCAAATGGTTTGTCACCAGTGTGAATACGCATATGATCACTTAAGTGTCCTTTCTTTAAAAAATATTTACAACAAATAGCACATTTGAATTGATTTTTACGAGAAATATTGGGGCACAATTGGTGAACATTTTCAACAATTCTTCGTGAGTGTGGCTCACAATTATCAATACTGTTGAACTGAGCACAGTTTTTGGTTTCCTCCAACTGTTCTTTTACATTATGTTCAACTATTTCAATATCACATTTTATTTCCTCATTTATATTGTTCAAGTTACCAGTATTGCTCCTATTCAATAGAACCTTACATTTCTTATTCTTCAAAGAATGTATTGAATAGTGATGAAAATATTCCTCTTGTTTTGTATATAAATTTCCACAAACTGCACAGATAATAATACATCGTCTCTTTATATGTTTTCCTATCAATGGACTTCCTGTAAATAAAACATAAATTAAAAGACACACCAACAATAATAGTAAGGAAATACTAGAAAATATCTATTAAAAAAGAAAAAAAGTAAGTGGATTATAATTTATATAAAAAAATGGGCAGATCTCTGGATTTAGTAAAAAGAAACAAAATTTTTTTTCAGGTATTGTTCATCAATTGTATCCTTCATCATTTAGGCTCTTTAGCGGGTTGATTTGCAGGGTACTTTGTTTTATACCTCATAATAGATTTTAAACAATTTTTTTTATTGTTTATCACCACACAAGGAACATGGTAAAGCCTAAATCACTTGAACAATCTTGTTTCTTATGGTAGTAACCATGACAGTTGCAGCATCTTGATATATCTAAATCTTCATACACTGTACATCTCTCCCATCTGATTTATGATCTGCTTGGAAACAACTATTTTTATTCTAGACTTTCTCATTTTAGTTAACCCTACATCATATTCATCTCCAAGTTTAGTTTTCAAAGTATTTTCTGAAATTTCTATTCAAGCATCTAACAATAACAGATTCCGAGTTAGTTGTTTTTAAATGTTGTACACCTATTCACAGGTTATTTAGTTCTATGGTTTTTTCAAGATATTCTTTTGTTTTTTCACAATTTTGACGCACTTTTGGTTTTATTATAATCCTGGGTACATTATTTTTCATCAATTTATTTTCTTTCGTAACATCAGCAGAGGATACCTAGTGACAAGGGTCCATTTTAACTTATTTGTTCATTTATTGTACAATATTTTCAGGCCAGACTTTTCTTCTTCAGTTTTCATTAAAAATAAAAACATAGTAAAATTTTACAAGGTAACAAAACTTAGTTTTGCAAAGTAACCATCTTTTTATGTAAATAACCTATAACTTATGTAGGTACTTAAAAATCATCTACAAATTATTTTTGTAATTTGATACACACACACTTACCTTTGAGTCTAGTTCTTCTCAATTTCCCATGTAAATAGTTAAAGTTATATTCAATGTTCTCAATAATATTACTTTCTTGTTTAATTAACACATTAGATTCTTCTAAAGTTACATCAGTATTTAAATCGACCTTTACCTCTTGTTTAATTGGTCTTATCACATTCGTTTCTTCAGTTAAACTTTTTATAAGGTTCATACTATGCACCTCTTGATCAAGTTCTTGTTTAAAATCCATATCAAAAGTATGTTCCTCCATATCAATTTCATCCTTAAATATAAGAAGAGCTGCCTGTTTAATATCCATTATATAAATAATAATAACATATTAACCAGTAATGTGTACTCGCATATAGTCCGTAGCACTTGAGTTCAGTTGGTTTTGCTTCAGTGTTCTTTTAAAGTTATTTTAATTGTTGAGCTGGCAATCTATTGTTGTTTGATAATTTTCCATCGGTATTTTATGAATGGCTCATGGCATGTCCACGACAGTTGACAGTTGACAATACGCGTATGGTCCGTATTTATCTCTTGGTAAAACAATAAACAATAGACACCATGAAAAATTGTCAAGCAACAAACAACTTGAACAACTATTATATGCAAGCTCAACGATTACTACCGTTCACTTTTGCGTCCTCCACTGGGGCGCTATTCTTGACCGTTCGCATCTTTCAAGGTTGTGCGCATCTCATGATTCTGCGAATAACAATGACTTTTGGTATTCTTGACCATCCGTAACCATGCGATTATGAGTATTTTACAACGAGTGGTGTTTGTTGATCGCAACCTTGATCGCAACCGACTTGCGTATGCGATTCAATAGATATTCAATAGGTTATGTTTCTGAATTTTGTATTTGTATGCATAAGTTGTTTTTGTGGAGTATATATATCTCGACACTCAAAGTTATAATTGAAATTATTATTATCCTTATATCCTTATTATAATACAAGTAATATTAGTTTAGGTTTGATAAACATTTATTGGAATGGATGACCTACAATTTATAGCCAATTTGGAGAATTTACAAAATCAATTTTTGGCATCTTTCAGAGTAAGATCATTCGAAAATTTTCATGATGTTAGGTAGTTTTGGATTTTCTTCCATGAATTCCAATTACAATCTTTTTTGTTCCATAGAAGCATTTGCTTAATATTGACTGTAGAGTTCATATTTATAGAATGAGTTATAAACTCAAAGTGGATTCATGCAAGAAAAAATTAAATCTAAGATTAATTCAAAACTAAAACTAAGAAGATGGAACCATGTTATTTTTTAGTTTAAATCTTGATTTCTTACACGTACATGTTCATGCAAGAAACTAAGAAATTGAGATTTAAATTGAAAAATAACATAGTTTTATTTTCCTAGTTTTAGTTTCAAATTAATCTTAGTTCAAGTTTTTTCTTGCATGGATCCACCTTAACACATTCGAATAGCCTATTACAACTCTGTTGTCTCTGTTTACATACATTTTGTTACGTCAACTGACTCTGAATTGCGCTGTTGTCAAGTGTATTTGAGCAGCAGAATAATACCATTCGTATGATTTTGCGAAGGGTGCTCGAGAATATCATTTCTAGGAAATATTCGCAAATGGAGCATTGGGCCATTGATAGTTTGTTTACATTCGTTTTCATATGACATAGCGTAGGTGCTTCCTGAATTTTAGGTGTTATATTTCTCGTTTTTTAAGTTTGTTAAAGTATTTTGTTAGTATTGGTGTTTTGATCGGTGTTGCGTTAAGTATTTAGTGTGTCGTGTTAGATAAATTCATTTACCATTTTTATAGTTAGTGTATTATTTAGGTCTGTTTGCAAAGGTATGTTTACCCTATCTACTACATTAACCTAAAAGCATAGTACTATTTTTACTTGTAGATGACTGAATTTAGGCTGAGTATTGTGGATTACATGAAGTATTTAGAAGGGACCGAAAATTCCAAATGCGTTTACGAAGGTGAACACGTTTTAAATGATGGACATCTAATATTAGCCGGTAAAACGAAATCCACAACAACATCAGTTGATATTATTGCCTTGTGCCTTCAGTCATCGGCATTGGAGAAGGAACCCCATAAAATCGAGGGACGATTTAAAATAGATAATGAGAGGGCACACATTGAACTAATGGTTTGCTCTTGTAAAGCTGGACAAAGTGGGTGGTGCAAGCATATTTCAGCATTTCTTATTAAATGCACAGGGTGTTTAAGTTACCAAAACCAAAAAAGCACTATCAAGCAAAATCGATTTTCAAATTGAAGATTTCCTTTTTTTATACATATTTCTTTTTTCTGCTTTGTGTTTTTCGTTTCAGGGAGGATATACAAAGTTTGGAAAATATTTCACAAACACAGTTGAAATGCGCTTGGTCAACCCAAAAATTAATTACCAGGGAAAAATACAAACCAGTACCTGTAAAAGAAATGCCTTGTTTGGCGAATAAAGTTCCATCATGCAATATTGAAATTAACAGCTCTGAAGTATTAAACTTTTTTTGTGCTAACTTACCTGAATCAGCAATTTCAAAACATAGGTATAAGTGTCAAGTTTTATATTTTGCAGATTTTAACCAAATTTATTTTAGAGTTGGTACTTAGAAGACATTTTACTGATATGGATAATATTTTGGAGGAAGTTGAAACAGGTAGGTATATAAGCAAAATACTGGACAAAGCTTCACAATCAATTGTAATGATGGAGATATTTTCAAAGAAAGTTACTTTAAAAGATTGTTGCAATGAAATGTTTCAATCATTGTGTTCCGAAGAAAATGATTCGATAATGAAAGCAGCACAACATAGTACAGAATGGTTGAAATATAGAAAATTCAGAATTACTGGAAGTCGTTGCTATTCTCTGTATACGTATTCAAAAAATGACTGGGAGACTAAAACGGTCAAATATTTTAATGAACATCCTTTCAATAATAAATTTGTTAAACATGGGTTAAAATGGGAGTCACAGGTAAGAACTGTTTTTAAAGATCAGATAAAATTAAGTGTATTTGAATGTGGAATCGTTGTAAGCCATTCAAACTCATGGCTTGGATTTTATCCAGATGGAGTAATTATGGATAATGACAGGCCACATCAATTGTTGGAAATTAAATGTATTTTTGAAGGTAATAAAACAAATAATGTAAAGTAAGTAGTAGTTTATATTAATCAATATTTGACAAGCTTCAAATCATTGTAAAAATTTATTAAATACACAAATGTACAGGTTATATGTTATCTACATAAAATTAACTGAATCAATTCATAAAACACACTTATTTTATATTTTAGGAGCTACCAAGACTATAGCCGAGGCTGTAAAAACTGCCAAGTACTTGATCCAAGAAAATGGAAAATATAAATTGAAAAAAACCATCAATATTATGGACAGGTTCAAATGGGGATGGCAATTTTAAATTTACAAAAAGCAATATTATTTTTATTTGCTTCTTTTGATGATTCTGGGTTAATTGTAGAGGTTGATTTTGATTATGAATCTTCCAAAAAAAATGCTCCCTACTTTAAAAGAAAGATATTTTGAAAATATGTTACATGTTTTATGTACTTGGTCTGATTTGTGATAATGGGCCTCTGTAATGATTTTTTCAATAGTCCATGGCAATATTCATGATTGAATGTATAAAGTAGTCCATTAACCCTTAAAAACCTAGTGTGATGTCTTTTAGCATTACATAAAACCAAGAATCAAATTACTTAATTGAAATTGTTTGTTATTAGATAATAGTTTATTATGAAATAATCCAATGTAAGTATGTCTCATTTTAATAACAATGCAGTTAGTTATTGTTTTAGAGTTGAAGAATAGTAAATGGACACATAAGATCATGAACGGAGGTCATGACAGTGAAAGATAACGTCTTGACCTAGGAAAATATGTATAATATATCTATGCTGATGGAGTATACAAGGGGGCATTCTCATATTCATTCGCATTATTCAGATATGTAGTTCATTGTTAATTATCCATAGTATAGTTCATTCATATTATTCATATGACAGGCTTAAGTACAGTCCTAGTCATAATTAGTGTAAGTAGTTAAGTTATCCAATAGAACATCATCCCAGTGAATCATATAGTTTTCATACAACAATTTGAGTTGCTCACAAAGGACCCTAACATACAACACCTGGAGATCCTGACATACAATACAATGGTAACCTATCTTAAAATTTATTTGAGCACATTCTAAATTTTAATGAGTGATTCTAACTGTAATTATCAGATCACACAAAGTAGACACTAGGGAGTTTTCACTTGCACTTAAAAATCCTTGGAAGTTTCGGGCCCATTATAATCTGGCTGCCCCTGAGGAAGCTGTAATAGTTCGTGATAAGCAGTTGAAGGTGTAGCAGGTTCGATTTTTTCACAATAAGAACATTCTTCATCAGCAACAAGTACCTACTTCTTTGTCCCAATCTTTCAGTTCTACTAGAACATTCAGGTTGTTCCTTTGAAGTACTAGATCCAACAGGAAGGTTTATGGAAGGCACAGCAGTCTTTTTCAAAAACCCTCTTTGTTTGGAATTGAAATCTGTAAACCATAGACATTATATTATATTGCTCTATGAACATAGCTTCATTATCACAGATACTCAGATTAATCTTTCTCGTCGGTTAAAATATTCCGAGCAAACAGGATTTACACATTGGACTGATCTGAGTGGAATTACAGACCTACCTCCCTCCAATAAGCGAAATATTCATACTAAGAAAATTGATCGGATGCAAATAACGATCGCAATCAATATTTCTCTATGGTCTCGATGATGTATTCGGTGACATCTGACATTAGGTATGTCTCATATTATGCTGTGTATGTCCTAATTTGATTAATTTTTATGCTATTTGATTCAAATTTTAATTGTTTTCTATATTGCCCTCGTTGTTTGTTACTCTATTGGTAAAAGTCTAGTTTTGTGGGAGTTATTCGACTTTATTAGAATTCCGCCCAGTTGAAAGTGCATAGAAATTAAGATGTCCCGAAAACTGTTTGCTTTGTGGAAATACTGAAGATGAGGTTAAGAAAATGCACAATTGGAAAAAATCTAGTTTAGTGGTACAACGCGGATTTTGATAAAGTATTTTTTTAAGTAAATTTGAGGTCGCTGAACACGAAAATGAAAATAAAAATGTGCGATCTCTTACCAAAAAAGAGTTATGAATTTTTGAAAATTTGTTTAGATGAGCACTGTACTGGTTTTCTTGACACATTATAACTTCTATAATGAGTCGTTGTAACTGATACACAATCTTAGTGATAACTATTTTGCTTTTATTATATGTTAATATAATTAATATTGATATTATTTATATATTGATTCCACATGCCCTTTATAAAAACACTAAGATATTGATATATATCTCTTGTAAATTCTTGTTTTAATAAATTCTAAATTCTATATTTTGACGTTTCCGTCCAATAGAGGAGTTCAGTCTAAGGTCAGTGTGGCCAACAAAAAGTGGTTTTTCTGACAAGAATGACAGTTAATGTCTACCCCTCAAAACATAGGATTTTTGCATGTTTTTCATCATTGCGAACATCTATATTGCTTTATTAAAATAATGAAT
>CAJUYI010001955.1:0-29372 GCA_910591695.1 Galerucella pusilla
TAGTTATAGGTATAAAATAGCTTCAGATAAACTTGCCAAACTATAGTGTTGTTTTAATGCCGAACCGTTTCCCAGATAAATCCAGTCCACTTTAGTCAAACAGCAGAAAACCACCTAAAACAAGTGTTGTGGCCAAAATAGCCATAACAAAAGTTCGGGTTGAAAAGTATGAGGAAGATGAAGAAATTTTAGTGTTACTATTTACGTAATGGCATTTTTTTCAGAAGTGGACTTGCTTAAATTAGTTATATGAATACACATATACATCACAGATTATAAAGAGAACAGATACGAATCCCGGTCGTCAATGACCTTGGACCTTTAACTCGGTATGGCCACGGTTGCCACTTAAAAATATTTTCTGAATTTCTCACCAAATTGCACTGTTGACTCGGGGACAATAACAATTTCTAGTGCCGGATCTAGTTTTTTTTGGAAGTTTCCACTAAATCTTTAAAACTGCGCTATGAATTAAAACAATAATCATAATCGAATATATATTTATGTATTTATTAAATACCTATATGTACATTCCTATGATTTGTTATAAATAGTCATTACTCTTGGGAGATTAATTAATAAATACATTTTTAGATAGCACAAATAATTACAAAAATCAACCAAATTTTAAAGTACAACTATGCAAGGGAGAATTTTGATAATAATTTGTAGCACCAAAGTCAATATCAAAAACTTTAAAATTTCTTATATCACAGGCCGGGATATTAAATTACATACTTTCATCCTTTGAAAATCGAAAGAACTTTATTTTTCTTTCCGAATAAAATTTATTTGGACAGTTTCTGTATGAACAATACACTTAGCCGTGATGTTTATTTATTTTATAAGAATAATAATCTATACCACTATATTTTTATAGTTAATATTACCACAACGCACAATCGATTAGTCAAATAACACAATTAATATCGCCGATTGAACACCTTCAAACAATGAAGCAAACAAAAATAGCGTTATGAATTTTGACTATGTTTTGACGTTTTGATTATGTTAGGTTAGGTTAGCAGTCACCGTTATTGTGCATGGTTGCCAAGGATGTGGTTTGTGGAAAAAGTATATATTTATGGTATGATTTTTATACATTATAATCTTTTTAATTGTATAATTCTTTTAATGTTAATAAAAATGATTTAAAACAAGTAATTATCGAATATTTGCATCTGTATAACTATCACACTTAAAAAAATACTTACAAAATATTTGATCTATGATCGTAAATTGAAGGAAATATTATGCAAATTGACAACCCTGTTAAGAAATTTCGCGAAGCAGCCCGAACGGAGTCGACATAAGACGATGGGCATTTAAATGGGTATGTCCACCCATCTCTCTCTCTCTTTTTACTGTTCTCTGTCAAGCTTTCGTATCTGTTCTCTTTATAATCTGTGTATACACTGTGTTGTTTATAAGATGCGACGTAGGGACTCCTGTACAAAACTGTCAAACGCGAGTTAACTCTTTTACCAAACAGCGTTCATTGGAAATAATAACAAATTTGGAAAGGTCGTTGAAAAATAAGCTCAAATGCGCTTTCAATTTTCTTAGATTCGTATTAAAAAAAATGGATAGTTATGTTTGGGTTGAAGCACGGGACATTTGAAAGTTGAACATGAAGTATCGTGGTTCGATTCCCCGTTGTGGTGTTTTCAGTATTCTAAAGTGTTATGAAAATGGCGTACGACTTTTTTAAACATAGTTATTAATTTTTTTAATAAACCAGACCGAATTTAAGAAAACTAAAAGTGCATTTGAATATGTTATTATTTTTTATGAACGCTATTTGGTAAAAAAGTTAACTCGCGTTTGATAAATAACACAGTGTATGAGTAGCATTATCAAAAAAGCATAAACAAGAAAAAGCATTGAATGGTCTTTTAAAATCACTTGACAATTTGTCCCAGAAATAGCAGAACATGACGTCCGTATGCTGATTTTAATTCCAATATATGCAGCTTAAACAAAATTCAGCTTTAAAAGGATTTATAGTGAAAAACACGTTTGTTTGATTCGAGTTCGCAGACCTACTTAGTGCAAAGTTTTAGCAATTCAGCATACGTGGTCACAAACAATAAAATTAAATCCACGGTACCTTGAAATTTAAAACATACGGACATGGAGCGGATTGGATGACAAAAGCCTTTTTTTATAAATAAATCATTTCCTCTTGTTAGCTACATACATTTAATCGGAATTAGGTACAATAATAGTTATTTATGTCATCAGGGATGTAAGTAAAATTCACTAGTCGAGAAGGATTTTGCGCCCGAGCGATAGCCGAGTGCTGGCAATAAATAAATTCCTGTTTGAAGCACCTAATGATATTTATTTAATAATGAAGGTTGTAATGATAACTGGAAATTGATGGAGCGTACCGTCCAGCACATTTGTAATTTATTTCTACATTGATACGCTTAATAGTATTTTTCAATAATGGTGTAATTCTGAGAACATCTGTAAGATCTATAAGCCGAAATCTGTAAGAGTTACAGGAAATACGATTCTAACCTCAAGTGTAACTTACAGATTCCTTACAGATTCGTAAAAATGTACGGGCTGGACATCTGTCACTGTAAGCAGAACAGGGTGTGGTACAGAGCGTTGTATTTTTATTATCATCATTTTTTGTGTATTATTAGTTGAAAAGTTGTCGTTTCTAGTTTTTTTTTGTGATTTTCAAGTGATTATTAATAATTCACAGTCTTTTTACAATACATTTAAATAATTGCCCATTTAACTGCGCCACTAGCTCTTCCCACTTTTTTACTAAATAATTGGGATTTAAATATTACTCATTTTCCATGAATTGTAGGTATAGGTAACTCCAATTGCTGTAGAGACGTATTTTTAGTCATTTTTCTTTTTACACCTTGTGTTCTACAAAATAAGTATATTCAAATGAATAAATAACATGTTAAATATATCAGTTTTCTTACGCCATGCTTTTATTACAAATTGTAAAAATATCAATTAGTATTAAGGTTTACCAGGTCGGTACACACACAGCTATTAAATACTTTTAATGGTTTTGAGGTTAGAATTTTGACATTATAAACAGAAGTGAAGTTGAAACCTATAAGGTAAAGATCTGTAACTCTATGACTCTCACAGATCTGGTACCAGAATAGCAGATTTTACGAACCTGTAAAGGTTCAAGTTACAAATCCTATATCTTACAGATTCTGTAGCTTATAGGTAAATTCTCAGAATCCCAACATAATACTTTACACCAAGTTATCTTCTTCAAAGACTGGAGGTAAACACCTGATCAAGGATAATTCTTTGGAATTGTAGTTCATCAAATCTGTTTTTTTTTTCTTAAGTTATTAATATCATCGTAATAAATAGTTTATAGTAGCATCGGAATCGAGACGGAGTATTAAAATTACCCGAGCTTGTCATTTCAGATACATAACATTAGGTATATATTTCATTTTATTTGAAAGGATACATCATGATATGAAAAAAATATTAAAGTTTAATATGTATTGAAGCACAACACAATTTTTAGCTTTTCAACGTTTAGATCGTATTCAACATAATAAGGTCCTTATATATTTCCATAATATCGGTTCGCAACTGTTAAATTCTCAAATTCACAACATCTTCAACAGCATAAATGCGGCAGAGTAATAAATCTTCTTTACCCTTGCAAAACCAATACAGAATAAACCCCCCAACTAATAATATTAAAATATTATCGTGAATATTAAATTTTTTTCTATTTTCACAACGGACAGGTAACTTCACCCCGTTCAGCTTAGGGTCTTTTCTTTTGTCGGGGGTAATACCACAAGAGCTCAGATTTAGCCGGATATTTTTTGTGGTTGTTTTCGAATACTTACTTTCATTGGCAATTTAACGAGAGTTGTTCTGGCAAAATCACGAGAGCGTAGCTCGAGTGATTTTGCCTGAACAGATCGAGTTAAATTGCCAATGAAAGTAAGCATGAGAAAACCACCGGAAAAAATATCCTGCTAAATCTGAGCTCGCGTGGTATTTGGTAAGACAATCCCATGAATAAAAAACTCAATTCAATTAAACTAAATTAAATTAAATTGATTCCATATGGAGGAATGAGTTTTCTTGGTATTTTCTGGAGTTGATTTTTCAATCTCCCTTACTATTTCTGCCTTGCAAATATTTCCAAATCTCGACATACTTTTTGGAATTGTTATATGCTGTTTAATTCATTCTGTTTTTGACATTTATAATTGTCAAATTGACGTGCATTGCTTGGTAAACAGACAGTACCTAAATGCTAGGGTTGCTACGGTAACGTAATTTATCCGATATTTTTATCCACTTGCAAACTCTCTTCCTTCCCATTTAGCCGACAGCAAACTACGATTTTTGTATTCAAAAATGGGAATTATTATACATGAATGGGATTGTCGAGATTAAAAATTGAGTAATTATGGAAGTCAGTGACGTGAGCTGAGGTTGAGGATGAAATAAATGCTGTGAACGTTTTGAATGAACCTGAATTGTACACATTTCCATTCATTCTTAAACTCACATTAAGTACGCTTATGGAATTAATTGATAAATTGCTACGCCGGATTTTTAAATAAACTATAGTTAAACCATATATTTTGTTTGGGCCACGTATTCTGCATATTTACGATCAAATTTTGATTTAATATTTAACAATGACTGAAAAATTAAGAAATCTATTGGAATTATGCTATAATTCTTGATAGAAAAACGTAGATATATTTCAATAATTTTTTAATGACTCTGGTATACGCCTCATCAAATGAATGTCAAATAATAATCATTAATTTGTTGATAGGTATTTAATTATGAATGTTTCTTTATGTTAACTTTTGGGTTTTTCCCGCATGCTAGTAGAAATGTACCTAACACGTGCTTAAAGTGACTTTTCCGCACGCGATTGCTGGCCGAACTCCGCTAAAGCGTCGTATCACTTTCCGCACTAGTTAGGTAAACACTATTTTCTACGAGCGTGCGAAAAAGTATACTTTTTTAGTCAAGTTATGCGAAAAAGTATACTCGCCTGTGGCTTGCAAGATGAACCCACCATCGTGAATAAACCGTCGTTTACATATAGCTTGACAATATTAATTTGTTTCAGTTATCGATTCACTCAAATCGCCGTAGATCCTCAAGTTAAAGTTCCAGGAGGGAAAACGTATGATGTACTTTTTATCGGAACAGGTACAGTAGTTAATCAACCATAAGTAAACTTGAGAATAAATTTCCTTATTCGATTTCCCTTTCCACTATATTATAATAGAGCAGCGTGTTAGGCATGACAGGCCCATAACTTCTACTTTTTTTGATAGTTGAAACTATTATAACGCCTCACAGAATCGTTGACAAGAACAAAGACCGTTTACTGAGAAACAACAACTATTAAATAGTATATTATACACCAAGGTGGTGAGGACTATTATTATTTACCGAGCACCAAAATTATTTCGAGGCTTATAAATGTCTTCACCAAATTTTTACCACTACTAGCCAAATAAGAGAAAAAAAATTTAAAATAGCTCACAAACGCACCCTGAGAAGTGTTTACCTTGTCGTCTGACAGACAAGTACACTGTCAGTTTTCGATATATTACGAACGGTACTCCTTATGTCATCAGTCATTTTTGGTTGAGCACGAATTTTAAACCAATGGCATTTTTATTCAAATCATTTCATCTTGATAGGTAATTTCAAGCAGCAAATACGTTAAAGACAACCCCCTGGGTATTCAAAATTATGTTGCACATTTTTTTGGTTAATCTACTATCCCCGAATTCTCAAAATATTTGAGAGATTTGTCCATTAATGACCAAGGTTAATAATAGTTAATTATGTACCAAGGGTATAAATAGATGTTTATGCCCTGAGGGCGACGTCCAACGAAGCCGAGGGCCTCTGGCACGAGGGTTTGTAAGTCGCCCGAGGGTATACACATCTGTTTATGCCTGCGATGCATACAAACTTTCATGTCATACTAGTTCGTTATTGCAATCCAATCTCAATACAAATCAGTATTTTCAAAAATCCGGTTTGAATTAATAGGTGAATGTTGACAAACGTGAATGTCATAATATCACAATAAATTTTATATGTGTCAAAGTTAGAAGTCAAAATGAACGAAGATTTTGGAATTCCTGACGAAATTATTAAAAAAGCAAAGAAAGCAACTGTAAATCTGTTGCCAAAAAAGTCTAAAGAAGCTTACGACATGGTTATTAAATAAGTTGTACAAAAAATTATTTCTCTTTATGCCCGCTCGGGCATAAAGTACGACATTAGATAGTTTGTAACTAAGCAATAAAAACACAATAATGAACTAGTATGACATAAAAAAATTATTAACCACCAATAGAGAAATTAATTTGCCAACTTCACAGCTAGTAGTGGAAAAATGATATTTTATTTGCAGTAAATAAAGTAGATAACTACTTCTTTTGTAACATTCCTCTATTCATTCGATCTCTTCTCCAGTCGTCTATTCCTAACTGTTTCAAGTCTTCTATAACAGCATCCATCCATTTCTTCCTAGGTCGCCCCTTTTTTTCTTATCTTCTTCACCTCCAAGAAACATTTTCTTCACACATCTTTTGTCATTCATGGCCTTACCATCGAAACCGCTGTGCTTGAATTTCACTTGGTGGCTTATACATGACTTGATTTGTTTGTTTGTTCTTCTTCTCCACTGAATCTTTCATTCCCACCTCTCCAGTTCACTTTTATTCTCCAATTTTTACTTCCGTATTACTGGGTAGGTTGTATGATCCGATCTCTCTGTTGTTCCTTTATTAATAATTTTGATTTTATCATATTTTTAAGGCTCTGCTGGCTTTCATTATTTCCACATCTGCATCGCTTTTATCTATCACTGCTCCTCTCAGATATTGAAAGTGACTCACTTTTTGAAACGAATAGTTTTTACCATATATCTATTTTCGAGTTTTCACCAACACCCATTTCTAAATATTCAGTTTTTCCTTCATTAAGCTCCATAAAGGTCTCACCATGATCGTGTACATCCACCTCAAATTTATTTGGTTACAACCCCAATTATAAGTTGAATTCTTATATTTTATCTGTACCTATGCATTTATGTTTTTCTAGATAATGGAAAAGTTATAAAAGCGATTAATGGCTTATCTGCTGATTCAAGACATGGGGTAAGAACGGTTGTTATAGAAGAAATTCAGGTTTTTCCCATTCATGCACCGGTGCGAAGTATAAAAATAATGAAAAACGTGAAAAATGGTAAGGAGGAATCCCGCCTTGTGGTGGTTTCAGATACAGAAGTTCAGTCTTTACGAGTACATCGCTGTGATAGTAATAAAATCTCTAGTTGTAGGTAAGTAAAACCAATTTAACGGTTGCGGCGACGAGCTTAAACAAGTTGAGCAACTAAACATAAATTGTGTGGAGGACCTTAAGAAAACGTTGTCGCAACCCTTTTTGAAACCGATTTGAGTTTTAATATATTTTTATCGTCCAAATTTATATATCTATGGATGCAGAAATGGATTTACAGCATAACAAATCAGCAACAGCTAGCAGTAAAATAATTATCCTCTTACCCAAGGTACTTTCAAAATAAACAAAAATATCCTATTTTTCAGTGAATGCGTTGCTCTACAAGATCCCTATTGCGCTTGGGACAAAGTACAAGGAAAATGTAGATCTAATGGCTCTGGTCGATGGGGAGAAGAAAGTTATTTCTTCCAAAGTGTTAGTACCGGAGAACACGCAGCTTGTCCTCCGTTGAAACTAGGAAAAGACGCTGGTTCAGTAGGAGGGCTTAGCTCTTCTCAGCCGAAGTATAACTCTGATCATCAGCCCAGTAATGACAAGCCCGATGGACAAGTTATTAACATCATTCAAGATAAACCTTTTGAAAGTAGTGGTAAGTGTTATTTGATATTTTGAATAATTAGGGTGTTTTAGGCTTGACCTGATGTTGGTACGTTATATTGATAGCTTTTTCCATTTTCAATATAGTTTTTGTTTTATACTTATGTGTATTTATTAAAAATTTTAGGTCCTGCAGTTACAGCTGCTGATGCTCTTCCTAATCAATATTCAGTAGAAACGCTCATAATGGCTGTGGTAGCAGGTTCAGTATCTGCCCTAGTTGTAGGTTTCTTTGCAGGCTACTTATGTGGTCGTAAATGCCATAAGGACGAAGATGACAACCTACCCTATCCAGATACTGAATACGAATATTTCGAACAAAGACAGAACATGAACAGGTAAATTATACTATAAATAAGCAAAATAGAGTTTAGCAGAACAGAATTTTAATCTGTTATTGTATAAGAATAAAAAATACTTAGCTAGCCTGCCGGCTATTAAAAATTCACTCGAGTATAATATTCTAGTTGCCAACTAATAAATTTTATATTCATGAATTTTTTTCATATACCCAGTCCTCTAGTTGTCAATAATAATTTTCTCTTTATGTTTTTTCATTATCCTCTTGCTTCCTCTTATACTCATCGGTCCTTGTTCAACACATTACTTTGATTTGAAATCATTAGTCTCTCTATAGAGTAAAAATCATCTATTAAAAATTTTTTAGCGTCTATTACTATCTTTATTAAAGAAAAATTGATATTGTGTTAATATTTTCAAATTAAGACCATTTTTGTCCACAGTAGAATTGCAGCCGAACCAAAGCTACTGCCACAGGAGGAAGTTACTTACGCTGAACCAGTGTTAGTTCCACAACCACCACCAAAACTTCATTCTCCCAAAAATACTCTTCGCAAAGGGCCACATCAAAATAATGCAGAGACTCTCTTCCAATTCCAGACTGACGGCGGCTACAACGGCCGAGACAACTATAGAGGCCGCGACAACTTTGGGACATTACGATCCCATCAGGTAAATCGAAGAGATTATTTGTGATAGATTAGTTTTGCTGTTTCTTAAATATGTTTCCCTGAACAAGATAGCAGGAAAAAATATGGAAAAAGTGTTTCCTTTTAATTAGAGTTAGTTTTGATAATTGCTACTACTATTGGTGGTTTCACCCGCCGACTCAATTTTACAACGTTTATGTTTTCCAATAGACCTTTCCAGAACACATTATTTTGACAGATCTGCCATATTGTTCTGGAGGGGCAACCAAATCGACTAGTTGTGTTTGTGTTTTATTTATAAAAATTGACTAATATAGGTACACTTAACCTTTTAGTTTAATTTACCCGGAGCACTAGGGTATTGTCGGCAATGTAACGGTGGACACCGCCACCGTAGCGAATCTAGGGTCTGAGACTGCATGTAATATTAAACCGCCGGATGAGGAAGGTGACGGGTTGACTCACTGTACCCTAGAGAAACACATGTACACAATTGGCATGTCTAGCTATCTGTCTGATGTGTATGGAAGAGGAGGATACATTCCCAAACATTTTCTACTGTGAAACACTGTCTCATTGGAGTTATAGACTCCTGGGACTAGAGCACCCAAGGCAGGATTTCTCCAAAAAGGACCCAGTGAAATGACTCGAGCCTGATAAAGGCTAGGTACTGATCTCTGCACAGATACAGTATAACCAAGAGCACAGAAAACTCCTAGGCTGAGGTGCCGAGGTCTCGAAGCCTCTGACTGCTAATGCCGGACTAATCAATCAATCAATCAACTAACCTTTGATAAGATGTCGAGAACACCCATGCCAAATTTTAAGTTGTGGTTCAATGAGGGGATCCCGTATTAAATCGAAAAAAAGGTACCTTATCTCCTTTTCCACGTATTCCACACTTAACATTACAAAGCGATGACATTTTAGATATCTTTAAATACTGAAAACAATGAAAACTAAGCATAATGTGTGCCCTCCAGCACAATATGGCCGACCTGTCAGTGACGTCATTCTGGAATGGTCTATTGTAATAGGTAATTTTTAGCGGTTTTTTAAGGTGATACTCGACTAGTCACTCGCTAAAATGAAGTTACCATAATTGGTTGCAAATGTCACAAGATAACCTATAAAGATGTTTTGTATGTGTCGTTTGAGTTGAATTGAACAGTTTTAACTTTTCATGACTAGTAAATCGCTAAAATCCACCCAATGTTCAATTCTACAACCATTAAGATACGTGTTGAGATATTGATCGTAAAAAAATTATTTTTTGTAATAGTGACAGCTTTGATTTAAAAGAATGTGATAATTTCATCGTTAAGGATAGACATCGGTTGTAGATAAAACGTTGTGCATCACACGTGTGTTTAAATATCACTACAACACCTTTTTTGATAAGCGCTTTTGTAATGTGAATAACTATTAACTCATTACGTACCTAAAATCACATCAAAACTGTACACATTAGAAATATTGATACTTGCAATACTAAGTCTAAATTATTCATTGGATATTTACATGTTATATTAAAAACTTCTCGTTTTTTTAGTTTGCAACAGTTTTCTTGTGCATTTATTTGATAAAATTATCTAGAGAAACATTTACTCTCATTCAAAAAACATAATAAGTTGTTGATTTGGGTGAATGTTTCACTAGACCATAATTTGCAGTAACTCAATTCCTGAGGAATGTAACGGATAAAAGAAAACGTATAAAATCCCACTACTGTTATACTAAAAGTTTACTGTCAAATTGTGTTTGATTGGATCATATGATAAAAGTTAACTTATTGTAAGAGAATGCTTATGTTGTATTTTTTCCTACAATCTTTTTTAGGAGTATGTCAGTCTCCATATATTGTGTTTTGGTTTCATGCTTGTCGATTTAAAGGCAACTGAATTAATTTTCCTCATAACATTATTAACCAATGTGATTATACCGAGATTATAAGTCAAGTTTTAAGTTTTATATTCCACTCTACTTTGTAGGCTTGTAAATATATACAAACCAATAAGAAATATTTCTATCAAGTTTGAAATTTGTTCATTACTGCCTTCTATACATAACCAGTTTTCAAGTTATAGGTACCTATAGGTATAGATCATGTTTGGTAGTCTGCTATATTCAAATATTTTATTATTAGAAACACAATAAACTACATTATTTCAATAATAATTAATAACAAAGTAACAGATGAAAAAAGCGTTACACATATTTGTTTAAGTAAATAGTATTTTTTTACAATGAAGTACACAATGGAATGTGTGTAACAACAAAGGAAAGTGATGATTCTACTTGTGTTCATAAACTGTTTGCTTTAATGATTAGGGAATCTTACATTATTGTTCTCGTCATTGATTTTGTAGTCACATTTTAAAAATGGTTTTCCCTCAAAAAGATTGTATTCAATTTAGTTGAAGTTATAGGTAGGTACTTTTTAAATTTTCAAAAAAAATTTAATTTGTATACAACTGATATATCTCCATTGAGATCCCAAAGTTATGTAATTAAATTTGAGGCGTTCTCAAAGCTGTATAAGTACCTACATTATGGAATATATCTACAATAAATTCAATTATATAGTAAATACTATCGATTATAGATCATATATATTTGAAGCAAATTATTAGTTTGTCTGTGTTTTTATTGGATGTCTTTAAATTGAATCATCATGTACCTACTAAATACGGTAAAAGCTGAGGGAATAACTTTTGAAAGCAAAGAAAAAGTACTAACTATAATTTCTAACAATTATTTCTTAATCTACAGCTTCATGATATTTTATTAGAGTGTGCTATATTTCCCATTAACACTGTTTTTTACCAACTATTGCATGTTTGGCAGTGTAATCAATTGCATCAAAACAATCCGAGCGAACCAAACGTCAATTTCTCTAGTTAATACGTTGCGCCGAACAGAACAGAACTAGCAAAATATTTTCGGGGGTTTGTCGGTAGACGGGACCAGATGGGACTTGCTCAAAGAGAATTTATTCCTTCGCCTGTGTTCAGTGAATACCTACAACAGTGTAACAGCCAGACGATCTTATTTTGTACAGAAATTGCCTTTCGAAATACCGCATCTATCCTAGTTATTCTATGACCTACCAAACACATTATAGATTCTGGAAATCTTCTTCAGCAATCCTTGTGAAATTTTTCATCTGCATATAATCTAGGTCACTGAGTAAAGTCATATTTTGACGGAGCAAAAGAGACGTCTTGCCCACATTTTTCGTTATTCCTTATTACCCGGTAATGCTGCTATAATTAAAAAAGCTCCAGCTGCTAGGGTGATATCAGATGCATCCATGTCGACAAACACACAAACAAACACGGACTGATTACAGTTGGGAAAGACAGCGAACACTGCAAACAGGCGGAACACTCCACGCAAAATGTTTTGCTGTGGGTTTTGTTCAGAGCTCGCACGAAAATGTTTCGATGCAGATTGTTTGGAGCGCGTGGCGCCTTTGGTTCGTTCGGAATGTTTTGTTGCAAGTCCACCTTTTGAATCGTTTTTGTTGCATGTTTGTTGTTGTGGTGTAAGAGTGGGTATATTCAATTCAAGAACTAATTTCTCATTTAAAAGGCAGGTGAATATTAGGCAAGAAAATCAAGTATATACAAAATTGGTTTATCACATAAGAATTTGAAGAGATTCACATTTGGTTTTCTATTCATAAAACACACAACTTTGTGCCTTTTTATGATAAGCGACTCATTCGATTACTCGTGTACTTTCATATACCCATTGTTATTACGCCATTTGACTGTTTTTTTTACTGTAAATATTCAACGTGTGTATATTAAGTCATAGTTTTTAATTTGTCATTTGTCAGCACTTCCCAAGCATGCTTATTTTTCGCACAACTAAGCTATCAGGTAACTTGCACTACTATCCAAAAACGTTGTCCCTTTTAGTTGTTACAGGGCGATAACTATCGGCGAGGTGACGGCTTCGGAACAACGCGTAGCGTCAAGAAGGTATACCTCTGAGAAAACAGCGAGGAGGGGCGAAGCTTGGGTCGTGTTCCCCGATCCTCCCAACAGCAGAGATCTGGTCACAGCGCCCTGCCGACCAGCAGTGGATCCTCTAGCTCCCCCTCGCCACCCTCCTCGTCACCGTCGCCAACGCCACCCAATACTGCCTCCTACATCTACAGGGCGTAGCTGTTCTCCTAAAAGGCGTAATCTATCGATGGAGCCTAACTTCTGAGAGCGTCGTCACGTACTTCCAGGACGTGACTGTGTTCTGGAGCTAAACAAAGTCACTGCCCGGTTAGTCAAAGGGACGTGGATTTCTTATATTTCCACCAGAGATTGTATGTTCTGAATGACGATGTTTGACTGATGTTTTTTGACGTAAAGAGGGATTCGTAGGGAAATTTTTAAATAAATAGACGAAAAAAATATCTGAATAAGTATTACAAAAAAAAAGAATTGTTGGAATGCGTCATGAAACTGAACGATGTTTAGTGTTGACATCGGTAATGGATACATAATTCATAAAATAACATTATTGCTTACAAATATTATACATGATCTATAATTTGAAGCAATTTATACTATAGAGAGCAAAATTTATACCTGAATCAGTGAGAAGCTTATTTAACATAGATTAAGTACACCCAATGTCGAAACTCATTCGCAACACGCCACCCCACATCTTACGACATGGGTTCACGTGGGTGATATTTGCAAAACGTTTTACATTTTTGTCTGAAAATAGTACGTAGACATAAAGTCTTTTAAGGCAGCAAGGTCTCGACGCCAAACTTGCAGGGGCTACAAAAGTAAGTTTCTGTAGGAGGTCAATCTTTAATATTGTCACTCGCTTACATGGCACAAAGAGAACCATCAAAAAGCGGAAGGGATAAAATTAGTGAGCAGATTTAATGTTATGAAACTACTCTCTGAAATATGTTTTGTTAACCTTGTTCCAAACCTTTGAATAAATAGTGGAATTCTCCAAGCTCTCCCTGCTTTTGATTAATAGGATGGACCACGTGCTCTTCATGTTTCCAACTTTTTCTTTCAATAATAATGCCAAATCCTTGTCTGAACTGCTACTGTCGCTGTCTTGTTTCTAAGCAAGACACCAACTGTGTGTGATGAATGTGTAGGCAAATCAGGAAATGCTAAATCTAGCACTAGACGGCTCCGTAACGAACCGGGTAAGTGAGTAGTGATTTTTAACAATCGTGAAAAAGCATCTGATGATGTGAGGTGTAGAATCGCTACACGTCGTAGTATAGTGGAGGTCTAGACTGTAAAAAGCACAGTTAGAGCCCGAGCAGACAGAGGGTGTTCTGAGCTCCGCGTTCAGAGCTCCGGGCTCTTTGTAATTTTGTCAAGGGCTATTTTTGTGCGGGGCTATTTTGTTCTGGCGCTGTTTCTGTCCAGGCTATTTTGTCCGCCGGTGTTTCAACCTAGCGCTATTTTGACTGACGCTATTCTACTACAGAGCCCAAGCTCTTGCCTTCCCCCAATTGATGTCCTGTTTTTCTATATTACTATATAATTCATGGAAGCTGTTTATTGAGACACGAAAATAAATAAAAAATCGTTCTCCATCTTTGAGCAATTCAGCAAAAATATTATTAAATTCTGCTTGAGCGTCTCGCTTGCTGTTTATTAGGTGTACCCAGCGTTTCCTTTATCTCTTGGACGCCTCCAGGATCCTTAAAAGCAGTGCTTCGTCTTCATAAGAAGATGAACTATCTGACATGTTTCTCTCACAGTAATTAAAACAAAAATGGAACTCTGGTAATTGACAGCTGTATGTGATCTCTCCGAACTTTAAAGAAAGACCACAGAACTTTGAAGGCCTATCTGCGCGGGCTCTTAATTAAATGGTAGGCATACATTTTGGTAGGATGGGGTGGCGTATTGATAATGGAGTCGAGCCTTTTACAAGCTTATTATAAGCATCATTAATAATCATCTCTTTAGACATTATATGTTCAATTTGTATTTATTAAACTTATGTATATGTTGAACTAACTGTTAGAATTATAGATACAGTAGTAAACAACGTATAGTATGTATTTTAAGTTCACTGATTCGTGTAAAATTAATTTACGCTCCATCATGAGTATTATTCAAGTTAAAAAAACAGCCTGCAGTAGTTAATAGTGTTATTATATTTTATTGAGAAGTCAGATTTCCTTATGAATCAATAACAGAAAGGTAAAACTTCCAATTGATAAAATATATTAGATTACATAATGGAAACAAAAAATTAGGAATGCGTCATAGTATAATAGGATGTAGTAGAGGGCAGTGTGCATTTTTTAGATACGACTTGATAGACTTGTTTGATTATATATACATATTCTGATGATTAATAAGTGCTTCTTATGAATGTGTTTAGGTAAGAATGTCCGTAAAAATAGAATTGTTATAATTTAGCAAAAAAAGAAACATTGTGATTAGATTGTATGATATTCTTTAGCTATAACGTTGTTCCACCTTATATTAGTCTAGTGAATTTCAAAATTGATCAATAGATATATTCTTTTTATTATGAAGGCATGTGATTAATGATAATACATTGCAATATATTTCCAATAAATTATTGCTACATTCTATTTATCTATCACACAAAGTATCAGGAATGCTGTTAAATAAGTTATTATCAGTCCCTGTAATGTTAACAGTGTATTTAAACAATTCCACAGCATCATGTTTCATTAATCATAACTCTGTATTAGGTAATTTCATGGTTAATTTAGCAACATTTTTTTAATTTTATTTTTATTTTCAACGTTTCGATTGTTGGGAGAAAATTAAAAATTGCAGTATTACTTGATAACGGCAGCTGGAACGCTACCGAAACGTTGGAAATAAAAACATGGTGGAATAGGGATCATGGAAAACTTTTGACTGGAGCAAATATATAATTACCTAAAGGGTGTAATGACTATGAATTAGTAGGTGAGGATTTTTCCACATTTATTAATTTATTATTATAATAATATTTGTTCCAATTCACTCCAATGTTGAACCCACCTGGTAATGCTAATGTTACTCAAGTATTATAATGTAGCAGTAATTGAAAAAAAAATTTCTGGAAAAACCACATATATAATGTAAGAAAATCAAAAATGTATTTTTGCAGATTTCATTAATCGCCAAGTAAAATGAAAATAATTAAAAATATTTGGAATTAGATTTGCTAGACTATATATCTTTGTTACGAAATATATCCTCTCATTTATATCAAATCACAGTCGCTCACTTTGTAACAAATTTAACAATATTTTTTTATCTTCATAAACAAAAAGAAAGTGACAAATATAGCCGTTGCAAGGTGAGGATTTTTAAATTATACGTTCGCTTCAGTACTTGATTAGTGCATCTAGTATTGTATAAAGACTGAAAAAACTGTAATACCTTGTATCCAGTTTCATTTCATCAAAATATGCTGATTCCATTTTCATTTGAATTGCTTTTAGTAAACACGTTGTGACAGATGACAGATTTGAACATGTACATATATTACTTTTCATCTTCAACCTTCTCTTCAATTGCATTTACACACATTTCAACCCGTACAGTACATTCCCAACTGAAATTACAGGGTGACATCTACTCATCTACTCTAGAACGTGAATAGTGGTGAATAACAAATATTTTGTGGTGTCTCACACTCTTTATTTAATTATTACTAATAACAGTATTTTTAACAAAAAATATATGAATTAATAAAGGCATATTAAAGTAGGGCAAAAATATAATCTGTTCATAAATCAGTTAAGACTAAATCGAGAAAAATATGTTCTGTTTCTTATTGCATGGTAAAATGTTACAGGTTACAGGTTACAGGTTACAGAGATTCCTCTCAACTTTTATCCTTCTATTTTATGTATTATTTTACATTAAATTCTACGGAATAACCGCTCAAAATTGAAAAAATACATGGTAAAATAGGTCACAAACAGTTGTCCCACGCTTAACACCTTTGTTGTCCACCTCTATAGCTGGTTTATTCAGCGTCCTCTGGGATGGATCATTTTTGTTTATTTTCCAAATCATAATCTACACAGTCTCCGATGACACCATATTAAAAGAAATTGTCCTCAGCTCAAATTTTTATTAATTTTGGCATAGGTTTTGTTTATAATAATAATTTTTTCATATAGGACAATAAAATTAATATAAAGTATAGCGATGAATGTAGAAACAGTAACGACAGGAATTTTTTAAAATGACAACATAGCCCACAGAAGGTCTTTAGGCAATGATTCAATATAAATATTGTCTTCTCGTATACAGATCTGGTCACATTTGTATCTACCATAGGACTTGAAATGCATGAGCAGATACAGCTTCTCATCTCTAAGCTACTTCAAATATCCATTGACACGAATGGAAGGACACGAAGGAAAGGAACAAACAAACAAAGCAAAAGTTAACCCATGAGATTCGTAACTTAAATTGATATTAGAATGTCTCTTGTATTTCATTTTCGACAGGAAAAGTTTATTTCTATATATTCCTATGGGGGAGCCATGTTTTCACACACCAGTCCCCATTGTAACCTGCTATCTGTGCAATTAAAAAATTGCTTTCCTTGGTCAAATCTTAATCGGGCTAAGCACTTCATGTTTAGGCCAAGCAATAGGTAAAATTTTATGGCAAAGTAGTAGAAAACGGAGTGCGCCATCTTTTAAAAGACATGACATATTATGAACCTGATATAAAGGGTGTCAATTTTAAAACTTACAATGGGTACCTTGGTACCTAGTGAACAACAAGTAATATCAAAATTTCAGAACTGTACCTATCTGGTGTAGAGAGGGAGAGCTAAAATGATATGAAAAAGAACGCTCCCCATCAACACCCACCTACTCCACCTAAAAAATTTAAATGGTAAGCCTCTACTTGCGATTCGTAGTTGGAAGCCCATAGAAAATGCTTTTCAACGATCTGTCATAATTATAAAAGATGTAACAAAAAAGCAGAAACATTTATTTGAATTGTTAGAAACATTTAAAACTACGTAATCTCTTTAAATAATACTACTTTTTCAAAAACTCACTATTTTGATGCTCTATATTGCTTGGCCTAGTTGAGTTTTGAACTGATAGAAGCGTGAAGAGACGCTAAGCCCCTATGTGTGTATTCATCACAAAAATATAGGGGTGAAAATACCATTATTGTCGGAAAAAGTTACCAGATCTGTATACAGTTAACTGTGATTTGCTCAGAACTCCTAACATTTGGAACTTATAGTATTGCATATTCTTTTTGAGACATATTTTGACACAGCCTTGCTTTATCTGAAAAATGTGGAAAGCATTTGTTGATCACAGAGTGAAGAATGATATCAGTACAATATAATACATTATTTTCAATATGAACTTGTTTTTATTCTTATTTTCCTGTCATCTGACATAACGATTTAGAGGCTTATTATGATTTGTTAAACATAATTTTTTTTATTTAACGAGTGTATAACAAATCAGCAATATGTCAATTATTTGGTGCTTCGCACCTAACAAATACTATACTCACACATTTTTAGAATATTAAGTTTGTAAATAACAATCAGTTGCAAAGTTCTTGTAACAACAAAGTCTTAGACTTCACGAAGAGATTGCTAATGATTGTTGAATTTTTTATTGTTGCTCAAATATTTATTTACTTTAGATGTATTTTATAATTTTTTTATCGAATCGATTTATATACGTATGTACCAAAACTTGTTTTTTATAAAATGTGATGGAAGCTGACATACCGATCGAGAACTTCTTTTAAATATTCCGCAAATTATTTTTGTGAAGTTTTACAAAACGTGAAACATTTTTTAGCGGATAACTTGGAAAAAGTTCCTTCAAATTCATTTTGTTTTCCCTATATATAGGACAAACAAAATAAATGATTTTTGAACAATGTTAGCATTTCCTTTTTCCATAATTTTTGTATAAACATGTAGATAGATTTTTAACGATATACCTAGTCGCGTTATATATTACATAACTTTTTGAATTTGGCACTCAAAAATTTTATAGATATAGAAGTAGAAATGCCCTTTTTACATTTTAAATCAAGACTTGGCTTAAGTGTTTATACCTTTTGAAATTTGCCCTGAAAGCAATATAGTTAAAGGTTGTATTTATATAAAATATATATTTTTTTGACGAATTAATTTATAAGTATAATTAGTGAAAAAAAAATGTAAGTATCACACTAATTCCTCCAATTGCTGCACAAATTAAAATTTTTATATTGATTGAGGAAGTTGTGTGGTTCTTAATACCTTGCTTTAACTAACTACAGTTTTCTACTTTTATAGGAATAAAAGTCAATTGAAATTGCTTAAACACGTGAAGTAAAAAGTTCTTTTGATTGCGGGCTATCGTAGCTTTTAGTAGGTTGTTTCAATGTCAACTTGTGGTCAAATATGACTCCCAAGTATTTTGCCTCTTGTGTAATTGGAATTTCAACCTTATTAATAACTAGTTATTCAGTTCTTTCTTCTTGGTAGAAACAAATATTGTGGTTTTGAGACTAGTACCTTCTATTGACACCACTAGGTGATTATGTTTAGGACAGTTTGGGTCTCTTCCACGTATTATACCTTTGCACACTAACGAACGTGGTTCCTGTTGAAAAAATTCGAAACTTACTCTTATAATTAATTTACCAAATTTCATATCAATACCTCCAATAATTTTCAATATATTTATATGGATCCAAAGATCTGATCATCACTGTATATTGGGATGTCATTCACCAAGATCTAAACGATTTATTGGGCCCCTTCTTCTATTCAGTTCCTGAGGAACGTCTCTGAGACTTCAGCTCCTTAACACCTATTCCAATTTTCAATCTCAATATTCGCTGTGTGTCGACCGTTGGAGGGGATAGGCGAAACTATCTAAGCGCGCGCAGTGATGAATTTCCACAATTCGGTCGGAGGCTGATGTGGTATATTGTATGTAAATAAAGGGGAATTATCATTAATATTAACATTTCAGTCCGGATGGATCAACATGGATACAAAAAGTGTCCGACAAAATATGTAGTGAGCATTTTGTACAGAATCAAAAATCAGATATGAACTTGTTGGTCGAACTGCTTGAAAAGCTTCAAGCAATTTTGGACTTGTTGTCTCTCCAGTACAGCAGCAACCTCTCTTAATTCTGCATCTATTCTACGTTCTTCTTCTTCATTATTCGTAGCATTTTTTATTCTCTCTTCTGCTGTAGCCAACATAATTTTCAATGGTGAAAGAGCATTCAACTCTGCAATATGCACTGGCTGTGGAGTGATGTGCAACTTCTCTTCTGGTGGAAATATCTCATAAAAATACTTCCCTTTGAAATACTTTTGCTTGGCAAACTGCTGAGCAGTCAGGCCTCCTCATTACTGCTCAATGTCAGTCTTCGATCTACTTTCTTTATCATTTATAAAATGAATCAAAGCTGCAATATGTTTGCATGCTTTACTTTTATTGTAACAGCAAGTACAAGATGCATTTAATACGTCGTACATCATTAACCTACAAAAAAAACAATAATCATATATTTTGCAAAATACCATAAGGAGGCAAAATTGAAAATTAATTGAATAGACCTTCAAAGAGTTTTGTAGTGTAAGGTGTAGATGTGACTGCAGTTTGTATGATGATTTTAGATTGAATCAAATAGCTTTTTCCATCTTCTCTGAATTCATGTACATCTCTTACATGACCAGATTCCACCAGAGCTTGACCTTTTGGCTGCGAGTTGGGATGAAAGTTGATACCGTGTGAAATTAGTTCAAACCCAGTTTTTATTATAATTTTCATTGTAAATAGTGCCAGTTCAAAGTCCACAACAAATATATACAGAGCTGAAAGCCATAAATATTAATTGAACTGTAGATATAATGTGATACGTTTGTTCACTTTTCATTTAGCAGAATAATGGAATAATCGATTTTTATTAATGATTTTAGGCAACGTTTATCTCCGTTGATTCTAACCTACAAAGCTACACTTAACATAAAAAATACATTTTAAAAACGATTTCTTATCCAGTCGCTTATAAAATACTGAACATTATGTCATTAGGCACTTATATTTTCAAATTATTTACATTGTAAAAGTTAAAAGGCTTCCTATCTTTATAATAATTGTTGCTTCCATAAGCTTTACGTGTAAATGCCTCCGACGTAACTTGCGTTTTTAAGCCGCGAGGGGGCGACAGTAGGTATGCGAATACCCAAAGCCGCTTAGTTTAGGTAGATATTCTTCTTTTATCCAGAAGTTTCCCAGTCATTTTGCCATGGGATTCTATAAAGCTATGCATTACAGAAGTTTCTTACTCAATTCCACAAAATCTTCATTCTGTTTGTTCCACTAGTAGAATTTTCTAGAGGTGTGTGTTTATTCATGCGGCAGTATCATGTTAGGACATCTGTCTCACCTGGATGTAATCTCTCATATTTCAGTATGTTTTATTCATTTTTGCCATTCTTAACAGAAAAACATAACCATTGTAAACCCAACATGTATGAATGAAATGAAACTGCACTGGTAATAAAAAGTCCCACTGCCATATCCACCACAGTAAACGGTCAATATCTCACATAATTCCCAGTAGACCAGCTTCTGCGTGGTTGTACCATACATATTTCCATGCTATCGCATAATTGCAACCAAAAGAACTGTTTTTTATCAGTAAATTCATTGCTCAACTATCATAATATGGAGAATTTGTCCACAATCAATTGCATATAAGTTTAAACACGTTTTCAAACTTTTGTAATTGATTTTAGATAAATATCACCTATTATGACGTGGGTACTTTGTGGATGAAATCTTCCTCAATTTTAATATAAATACAGTTATCCCCGCATATATGTATAATAAAACGCGTCTACTTAAAATGAAATTTTATTTTGCTCTATTGATATTGTATTGTTATACTTATGCAAATATACACAAATTCAGGGCAGATTTTTGGTATTTTAAACTTTAGCTTGTCTATAAGGCGGTGGGCACACTGATCAATTTGTACCGAATCGTGTAGGGTCATATCGAGTGAAATGCTCGTCACACAAAGCAAGCATCACCATTTTTCTATTTGACATTAAACAGTTGTATTTTCAAATCTCTCTGAATCAATACAATGTATTTATTGAATTTCTTGCATGTGAATTAAGAAATATATGAATACAAAACCGAGGTTACGAGTTCGAAAACTAATAATAAATATGTATCGACTAAAAGTATGAGAATTAAACATCTCGACTGGTCGTGACAGCGATCAATCTAACCGTGTGACAGTTTTCATAAGGCAACGTTGGTTTGGATATTTACTTGATTCAAAAAAATTGATCGATATAATTCGTTCAGTGTGCCCGTTGGCTAAATATAAGGAATTGAACTTACAATTTTCCCCACCATTTGTAACATGAATTATTTAAATGGAAATATATAACACAAAACTACTCAAAAATTATAAATTAGATCGTAAACTACTTAAAATTGGGTTATTGAAAATATTTAATTTCGTTATTTATATCAATGTGTACCAATTTCGCCTTGGTACGAGTGACCCCAACTTTATTTAAAACAAAACATATTTCATATAATACCAACTTTTACATTAGGTACTAGCGATTTGCCGCGTCTTTCGCCTGGAAACTACATCTACGGCAATTTTATGCTAGCAATAACCTCTATATCAAAAATCCTATTTACAGCCATTTGCACCGGTCTTAGTTAAGTTGTGGTTAAGTTTTAACTACCAATTGAATTGAAATGTTCCTTGCACCATGACATTTATTTTCAATTAATAGTTAAATCTAATCCACAGATAAGAGAGGGCTTAAGATATATAATTATTAATTAAAGTTATGTCAATATGAAAATCAACTGAAGCGCTTGGTGAATTTGCGAGATAAATTCATATTTCAATAAAATATGGAAATCTTGGACATACTAAACTTTGGGATTCCAAAAAGAAGAAATCACTTTGAAGTAACAACTTTAAGAAATAGATTTATTTCTTTTTATTTGTGTAAGATCGTTTCAAAACATCTAAAGATCTGTAGTGATCTGATTGAGCATTAAACTCCCTCTCAATCTTTGTCCAGTCCTGTTTTTTATACTTCCAGCTTAACGCACCTGTTTCCTTGCATTCTATTATGTTGCTTGTACTTTCTTATTAAATTCAAGCACATTATTTTCTTATTTTGGGAGAAATTTGTTGATATTTTTCCCTTTTCGCTCATAATGGAAACTCCAACCTTTTGTTTGGGTAATTTTACAAGTTTAAATATTACTAGTTGTCATATTTGACACCATTTTTACCAACAAAATTGCTATTTTTCAAATTATTCCCAGATGTCAAGATACCAACTTACACCTCACACATGATTCACTAACTAGTACCTCAACCACAAATGGTGCAGAACACTTCACTTTTAATCAATGGTTAAAGTTAATAATTAGTTACTAAAGCCAAAAGATAACTGCAATCGGTGCAAACGGCAGTTAGTAACGGATATGTCCTGGAGTTTAACCAGAAGTCCTTCGGTATAGAGTCGGATAACTTTGACTAGAGGGACTTTAGAGACTGTGCTTGTATTATTGTCACAGCAATTAATTGACTGAAAGTGACTAATATGCTGACGTCGTGTTTTTAAAAATAATGGTTAGCTACCATTATCTATCATCAAAAGATTTTCGAATTCCACTGGAAATAAGGTCACGTAAAATGAACAAGATATTTCAACGTCAAAATCAAATCTTATTCAATAAATCTAAAAACCAACATGTTGGTTTCTTATATCTAACTTCTTATCCTTCATAACATAAATTGATTCTGTTTTGCCGCATTATAAAGCACTGTTCCATTCCTATCTCTTAAATTATAAATCTTACTACTAAAATCCCAAGTTTTCATTAGTATTTCAGCATTTGAAGACAATCTCCTGGGTATACAAAATTATGGATCCTCAAAACTGTAGAATTTGTCCATAATTGATCTAGGTTACCAATATAAAAAATTATTAACCACTGATAGAGAAATTCAACTTCTCAGTTGTCTAGAAGAAGCAATAATTGCCAACTTCATAGCTAGTAGTAGAAAAAAGTATTGTATAAATATGTGATGTTGAAAAGGTCATTCCTAAATGTTTTAAAATATTAAGTGCCAAAATACAATTGCCCACAAAAGTCAAACTTAAACGCAGGAAGAGGACTTAATTATGTAGTTTTGATAATGGAGACAAAAA
This sequence comes from Galerucella pusilla, assembly GCA_910591695.1. Classification (NCBI taxonomy): domain Eukaryota; kingdom Metazoa; phylum Arthropoda; class Insecta; order Coleoptera; family Chrysomelidae; genus Galerucella; species Galerucella pusilla. The sequence continues at coordinate 24,104 of CAJUYI010001955.1, forward strand.
AAAGAGGTTTTTAGTATGCCTTAGCCAGCAGTTTAGTTAAAATTTTAATTTCAATTCCTTGTGTTATATATAATATATACTAATATAATATTTTATACAATATAAAGTAGAAAAAGTTTTAATAAACTCTAGTGATTTGTATGAAAATGCAATTAATTATAAAAAGTTATTACTTAGATTACAAATATCTTGCTTCTTCCTAAATTGGGAGTCACAAAACCCAAAATAACAAACATTTATTAAAACGCAGTGATATTCTGCATTTGTAGCGTTTAAGGCAGCCAGCCAGTTTTTTAAACCATATTTCAACCTAATTATATTTAAAATAAAAAAATAGATTGATAAAATTAGCGTTTAGTTATAGTTTGTAAGTATTTGAAGAATACTTGTAATAAGCAGATCGTACTGATTCCAGTGATATTAATCTGGATGTTCGCCTAAGAAGCCTTTAGAATATAAATAAAAATATATAAAATATATATTATAATATTTATTAGGTGGTTTAAAAACGATGCTTACGTTTTGTAAACCGTTGTTTCATCAGTTACCTACAACCAAACATATTTAATTGTATCAAATTATTTAAAATATTAGATTAAGTTATTGTCACTATGTAACTAACATTTTAACTGTTGGGTCGAATTTGATACATCTTCTTTAATAAATTAAATTTAAAGAATTCATTTTTCTCAAGTTTCAGAGGCAACATATTATCTTCTTTTATTGGGAATATGTTCATAATCAGTTGTATAACTATTTTTAGAATCAATTCATGGCTTAATAAATAAACTTCGTTTATAAATACCGTTGTACAAATTTTTTTAATAATTAATGGGAATTTTAAGCTTTTAAAATTCCCTCGGTTCGCATTTTGACTGTCCGCGGATTAGGTTGGTACAAGTCAATTTTCAGAAATTAGACAATTTTGTATTGAATGACCCAGGCATATTATGGTATCGTTATAGGGTACCTCGAATGTACCTACTATACACATGACACCATACTCTACTAGTCAGTTAGCTACTGTCAAATTTATAAATATTCAACAAAACAAATTTTAGTTACATTGACTTTGTGAAAAATAAATCCTTCACGCATCGAGACTATAGGTATAAGGAAATTAGACTCCATATATTCCAATTTTTGGTCATGGCAGTTTAAATTCAATACCAAAACTTCTCAGTGCAGAACAATAACAGACAATTATACCTAAGCCTTGCATACACTTTGAGTTGATGGTGTTTTCTACAACATTCATTCAAAACTTTGTTTGGTAGATGTCAATGGTAATAGATACTATTATAACGCCTAACCCTAACCAATCCCGTATAACTTTGAAGTGTAATTCAATGTTCTTCGTGGCATATAGCCAGGGAAGTAGTTGTTGCTTCTTTGTTCTTTGATTGTCAAAAACTCTCGGAGCTGTTATAATAGTATTAAACTATTAACTTTGACATCTAATGACAACAAGCTTCACTAAAATGACATTTTCTTTGCAGGAAACTGTGAATAAAGTAGATTTTTTGGTATTGTTTATGGTTATTGAAATAGTTGCGAAAAACACGAATAACGAACGGTTTTTCCACGATTTTCACTATTTTTCGACACCACGAATAAATGATCATTCGATTCCTCATGTCCGCATATACTTTATAAACCTAATTGAGGAGTGTTAGCAAATGAAGTCAATTCACGGATTTTTTTATTGGACTATTGAAACTTTTGACGTTTATGAAACGCTAAATTAATCTATAAAATAGTCACAGATCGAGATGTTATAAATCGAACCATCTAAAATGATAATTAAATGTAAGTGGTGAGTATTTGAATTCACTACAACCTCATTCAATGTCTTATCACTGTTACTACCAATTACTAATATCAGTTTTTTATAGCAAGTATCATGTATTTACAAAAAAGGGTTTATTTTCAGTAGTAATATACCTAGGACATTGATAATAAACGAAACAGTTTTATAACAATTCAAAGTTAGTTCCTTGGTAACAGCTATTACCTAGCAACGAGCTTGAAAAATGTTCCATAAAATTGTGAGACATTTGTCAATAGAAAGTTATTGGAAACACGAATTTACTGCCTTGCGTTAATTGTGATGACATTAAATAAATAGTGCTTGACCTTAAAACAGATTTTATGTCATACTAGTTCATTATTGTGTTTTTATTGCCTAGTTACCAACTATCTAATGTCGTACTTTATAGCCAGCGCGGGCATAAAGAGAAATAATTTTTTGTTCAACTTATTTAATAACCATGTCGTCAGCTTCTTTAGACTTTTTTGGCAACAGATTTACAGTTGCTTTCTTTGCTTTTTCAATAATTTCGTCATGAATTACAAAATCTTCGTTAATTTTGACTTCTAACTTTGACACATATAAAATTTATTGTGATATTATAACATTCACCTATTAATTCAAACCGGATATTTTAAAACACTGATTTGTATTGAGATTGGATTGGAATAACGAACTAGTATGACATAAAAGTTTGTATGTACCGCAGGCATAAACAGATGTGTATACACTCGGGCGACTTACAAACCCTCGGGCCAGAGGCCCTCGGCTTCCTAAGACGTAGGACGTAACATCTATTTATACCCTTGGTACATAAATAACGATAAAATTTGGAGTTATTGAAACATGAAACTCTATAATGACATTATATTAAGGAATGTGTCACAGATGACACAGATGACCTACACATTGTGACATATAAATATGAAACATGAAATAAAGTCGGGATAGTGCACTGCAGTAATCGCGCACCGCACAAATAAGGACAAGCACTAAACTTATTAATAATGTTTCCCTTATTCAAAACATCAAATGCGCATGCGTATATGTCACTATAAGGTTAGGTTAGGTTTGTGGTGAGTGGGTCTATAAGGCCCTCCACTGCGACTCACAAGAGTCTATTGTGACTATGTCACTATAAGGACAGCACTATTACTGCTTTACTTTATAAAAGTTCCAATAACTCTCTAATATCCGAGGAACATTCGGCGGAAAATTTTTTGACATAAAAATTTATAACACCACAACGACACATACAGCTAGTGAAAATTATTAAAATTTAACTTAGACCTTTGGAGATCTATTGTGATCCTCCCTATAATTAGAGCTCGATATCCAGCTTTATTCTTTTCATTAGACTTATTAGCCTGGATACCGCCACCCTTGCGTAGCTCTCTGCCCTCGGTTTTTCTCCTCCGAGTAAGTGAAACCGCACCCTTGCTAGGCCTTCGCACTCACAAAGTATGTGCTCCACTGTTTCGTCTTCTTCCTGGCATGGACTGTCATCTGCTAGGCCAATTGTATGCATATGTTTCTTCAGCCTACAATGTCCAGTCAGGATTCTCGCCATCATCCTTTTCGTTTCTCGACTTTGACATAGTAGGTCGTGTGACATTTTGGCCGAAGGGCTTTTAAGGAATAATTTTGCGTGTCTTTGTCCGGGGGTTTCATACCACCAGCTTAACGCCTGTTTGTTTATCCATTTGTGGATGCTCTCTTCACTTAGTCATTTAGCAATTCCACAAGAAGCTCCTGACCCTATCATGACCTCCGCTGCTTCCTGCTTGGCTAATTCATCGGTCTTTTCATTGCCTTTTAACTTAACATTAAATTTGTTGCTGTTCTCTATTACTACGCATAATATTTATGATCTTGTTGTGGTGTTCTCGATCAAGATTTAAGTATGGCTTTTATTGCTCAGTAATTTACAGCAATTGTTCTTCTACCCCACTTTTTGCCATTCGCTAACAGCAGTTGATCTATTCGAGTTGTAAAAACTCAATAGTGATTGAACATTCCACTATTTGCAATTTTCAGTTTAGTGTTGATGTGATTGGTTGAAATTACACAAAATGACAAAATTTGATTAGTTGTCAGAACTGTCAAAAAATTTTCATAATAATAGTATTTTGTATTTGAAAATTTTTAAGTTGCATATAAGGAGCAATCTTATTCCTACTGTTTCCTTGAACTAACTGTTCGATATAAAAATATTGTCATAATGACAATTGGTACAAAAAAAAGTAAGATTTTAAATAAAATATCTTCCAAATACACTTCCAAGCATCGTTTTTCGTTCACCCTGTACATACAAATCGTTGCGTCATTCATCATGTTAAAAAATATAACATTCCATACTCGATTAAAGAAAAAACGTGAGATATTAGTACTTGATATTGTCCGATTAAAAAGGTTAAAAAATGATTGTCAATATATCTTTAGAATCCATTTATTAATTAAAACTCATTAATAATTCTAAAAACCCTAGAAATAAACAACTGCTGCGATTGTTAGTTGTAATTATAATTAATAAGCCTTTCGCAGATGTACTATATATTATTACTATTATATTATTATGCTCACTTGGTCCAGATACGATTTTTTATTATTGTTTGTATATATTTACCTTCTTTATACTTCTGAGAAGTAAAGTGAGTGCTTATAGAAACCTGTAAACTATTGTGTACAACTTGTATAAATGTCTATCTGGACTAAGTGTTTTTCCAAATATTTAATAATATTGACTTTAGATGACACAGTGTATTCTTTAAATAGAAATAAAAATATAATTCAAATACATAGTTTTTTATTCAAACATTATCTTCTGCTCAACTATCCCTTATCCTTAGTTATGGTTAAACAATGCAAATAAAATGTTTACTTCAACTGTAAGGATCTCCTGCCAAGCGCAAACTTCAGATACTAGATTTAATTCATCCGAAAGTTGAGTCATCAGCACGTTACCCAAATAAATGCACGCTATTGACAATCTAAAGTCTATCTAGGAGCTAAGAGATTGGAAAAAGAGAGACTGAAGCGAGATGGGTGAAGTGGAGGATGTGGGACATGTGCTCAGATGCTGGAAGAAGGAGGAAGTGCTGGAGAAGAAACTAGGGGATGCGATGTATTGGAAAAACATGATGGAAATAATGTTGAGGGGCGAGGAGGAATGGAGGTAAGTGGCGTAGTGGGGAGCATGATTAGGGAAATAGAAGGACTCGATATGGCATGTGAGAGGTAGGAGTGATAGAAGGGAAAAGATGACAGAGAGAGTGTGGGGGAGCTTAGGCTGTTTCAGTAAAACAGTTTTCTAAAGGCCGAGAAAGCACCAAATATGACCAGCGTCCAGGTCGACCTGTATCTGTTTCATCCCTGGCAACAGTGGGCAAAATCAGAAGCTGAAAGATTTGAAAAAGAGAGACTGCGGAGAGTGCGAGATGTGTGAAGTGGAGGAAGATG
>CAJUYI010001955.1:29382-39802 GCA_910591695.1 Galerucella pusilla
TTTTCTGAAGGCCGAGAGAGCACCAAATATGACCAACGTCCAGGTCGGCCTGTATTTGTTCCATCCCCGGAAACATTGGGCAAAATTGTGCGCGGAGAATATAAGTATTCGAACAATTGCCGAGACTATAAACACCGATAAAGAAAATAAAGAATGTTTACTTGACATATTGAACATGATGAAAATCTGATTGAATCTAGTCCCAAAAAGTTCGTCCTCCAACAGATATGTTCATATTTTCTTCAGAGATTAGATGATGAGTCTGAATTGATGGAAAACTTCATCACTTTGCATGAAACCTGGATATTCCAATACGATGCTTAAACTAAGCGGCAATCAATTTATTGGAAACACCTGCATTTCCAAGAATTAAAGAAAGTATTATGAATGAATTTTTAAAATCTGTTTTTTTTAAATGATTTCTATACTTTGTAGTTTAGATATACGTATTGTATCAATCTATAGCTCTATTGAGAGCCAGTAGTTCAATTTAGAGATATATGTGATGAAAATCTAAACTAACAATCTCACCAACATTAAATTAAAAAAAAAAAAAGTAATGGCGGTTTTACACCAAACCGACTAGTTGAGTTGCTGTTCCAATAAACAAAATTTCAACTGTTTCAACGATAAAACTGTTCACACTAAACAGACAAAACTTAGTTACTGTCGAGTTTTTGTTTTCTGTCGCTTTACATCAGAGAAACAGTTGCAGTTTTGTTTATTTCAATTCAGAAAGTAGTAGGGTGTTCACTATTTTATATTATTATTAAAAAAAATTAACATGGTTACTATGACGAAGAACGCTTTTTCTTCTCGTGTGCTGTTGGTTGTTGGTACATGATTTACAAGAAAAAAGGAAAACGTCGTACACGGTATTGATATTCTTTTTTAAAAGAAAATAAATAACCTTGCTGGACTGATGACATAAACACACAGCTCGCCGCAACTCAAGTTGATAACAGTTTACACCAAGCCATAGTAAATTTCCTTTGTTTATAGCTATACTATGACCAAGCCGACTGAGTTGCAATAAACACAGCAACTCTTTGAAGTTACCGACATCGATCGGGAAACGAAAAACAAAACAGCAACTGTTGAGTTGAAGAAAAATCTTCAAAAAAATCTGCAAAAAGTTGCGGTTTTGTTTTTTCTCAACTCGAAATGCTGTTATGTCGGTTTGGTGTAAATCCGCCTTAACGTAACAATTTTTGTTATGAGACAATTCTAGTTTTCATTGCAAAATTCAATACCATCATTCGTTAATAACGTTTTACGATAATACGGGCTTCGCTTGCGATATCTTTAACCAAGGTTCTTTCAACACACTGTCGTATTTCCGTTTCAAAGCCACAAAAAAACACTTGACTTGAGGAGCGCGAATGGCACCTTATATTCTATGCTCTAATGTACACGCATATCATATTTTCTATAAATAAACGACATAACAGATTGTTGCAGACAGCAAATACGTAAGTAGAAAACTTTTTCATACGAAATAATTCTTTGAAAATAAAAAAAATGTTTTTCAAGTGTGGGAAAAATGAAAGTTTAAATTTAAACAAGGAAGAGGCACTGTTAATGTCACGATAGGTACCTACTTAAATTGTGAAATATCGTAAATAAAATAACACAAATGAAAAATAATTTTACTACCAAATTCAACAAGCACAATAACAATAAACAACATTTTTTAGCTTAATTAGAGTTTCCTGTAACAATAAAATTGTCACTTTTCAGTAAAGCATGTTGTTAATAGATGTCAAAAAAGTATCATGCCTCACAAATTTGGAAATTACTTTTCACATAGTAGACCGTTCACTAAGACCATACATTTACTTCTCGAGCTATGTGCCCCGATAGACAATGAATTGAAGTTCCAAGTTAAACGGGGTTGGGATGTCTTCCCGATAAAACCAACCATTTTGGTTTGTAATTAGAAGATGGGCCATTATGTAGGATGGATAGTTTTTATTGAAATGCTCTGTATAATCTATTCTATTCATTTTATTATAGAGTTCATAATAATATAATAACCTTTTTCGTGTGCGTCATCGTTTGTTAATGTCCTTTCAACACATTATGTTGCAAGAAATGGAAAAATGGCAGGTCTGTGATTAATCCTTATCAAAATATCAAAATAATGAACCGTTTAAAAGTATTACAAACGTTAACCCTAATCTTTGACTTGAAGAATTTTTTCAGTTGATGTTTAGAAACGCGCAAGCACAACCTATCAATCGGGAGAAATTATACCATTCAAAATAGGATGCAGATGTACCTTTCGTAGCGGTAATGTGTCTTACGTCTTTTTGTAATGTCCCACCAAAGATTACAGAATAATTCTGTAATCTTTGGTCCCACTGACAGTTCTCGTCAGGTCTGTACTTTGTTGTTTACGGTCAATTATTTTTTATGAAAGGTGAATATTGTTATATTAATTTAAATAATACAAAAATGTGCGTAGTTACACGGAAAAACATCAGCATTTTGAAAGTTCTCAAGTATTTTCAGTAAGAAAAAGAAGCTGATAATTATTAATTTTATAGCCTTTTCGAATTTGGCTGAATGCGATCCTGATGATTTTATTTAACAAATATAAAAGGTTAGCTATATGTCAAAATAGCAAATAAAATAAACGACACGACATAACCAAAACCCGGATATACGTCACAAACGATGACACCCACCAAGAAGGCTATTATATGAACTATATTATATCTCATCAGGAACAATTCGATTTTTGTATAACCTTTTCTTATTATTGAATAAATTACCTATATTCAGAGAATCAGACATTTTTGATAATGGTACTATTCAATTATAGAAAGCAAACGTGCTCTTGAAAATAACTATCGCTTTTGTAAGGACCACCTTGTATCTGCATTACCACACTTCTTTTGTGTTCATCTGTGACTATTTTCAATGCAAGTTTCGTCCCTAAATAACACAAATAGTTGAAGAATAAGAGATAACCGCATGTCCCGTACTTAACATTCAAAATTCATCCTAAAACTACCGTAGATTGTGGATTGGTTTCGAATTTAGTTAGTCTGCAGATGCAACTTTAGTGCGAGGGCTAGTTTTTAGTTACGTAATTATAATCAAAGTGAATAAAATATTACAAAATTTATTTTTAATCAGAGTAAACGAACATAAATAGTATATTAAAGATAAGTCAGGTATTTGTAAACGTGCTTGGGAAGGAGGCATCAAATTCAATCAAAGAAAGTGCTTTTATACCTAATAACTAAATGCGGATAAATGTGTAGATAGTATTTCAGCCGAATTTAGTCAAATTTGGTTACCAATGTTATAAAGAGGAATCTTCAAAAATCAATTACTTATCAGGGTAGTATCAGATCATCCAGACTATCATATTGTTAAAATGTCATACAATAAAATGTTTTATTTCATATTTCATGATCTACTCTGAACGAACTTGAAAAAAATGTAAGAAATTTTTGCAGTTCTAAATATTATTGATTATCTTGTTGTCTAGATGAGAAAAATGAGAACGCAGTCATAAGAAATAACAATATAAAAGAAAATTGTATACAAATAATATGGTACTGAGACAAGAAGGGAGACTAAGCCCTTTGTTATTTATTATTTACATGGATGAGATCATAAAGAAATGCACAAAACTAAGTATAAAACTGCAATTGTGCAGGGTAGACATCAGTGAAAGAGCATTGAATACCAAATTCATTAACTAAAGAGAAATATCTAAAGAAAAGAAACGAAATTAAAAGTATTTAAAACAATATATCGACCAATACTTATATGGATTGGAAACATGGTTGTGAACAGGGCAAGAAAAAAGTAAAATAGAGGAGACATATTTAAGAAGGTGAAATATTTAAGAGTAAGAGGTGTAACAAAACATAGATATAAGTAAATACCTGGGACTTATTAAAACTTAGAATTTATAGAAGAAAGACAACTACAATGGTGGGGAACAACGCCTGGATGAAGGAAGATCAGTAAAGAGAATGTGGAAAGCAAAAATTAAAAAAATTAAAAAGGGGGCAGACCAGGAAAAACTTGGGAGATAATCTGGATTACTGGATAAAAGTGGAAGAAGCTGGAAAGAAGTGATGGACTTTGCTCAAAATAGGAAATAGTGGAAAAAATTCGTGACGGAAGAGTAGCTGCAACACACCCTACACCACTAATGCTCGTATTATAAACAAGACTCAAGGCTGAGCACGGTCTTGAGCACAGAGCCGGATATATGGGGGGGGTCAAAGTGTGCACTGCTCACGGCCCCTCGGTTAGGCCGGCCCCGCGCTAGAGTGACTTTTTCACGATAAGGGAATAACTACCTCACAGACAGGTGCCGTCGCTGAAGCAAAAATACTCATTTAAAATGAGTAAATAAAAGTTTTTTTTTCTTGGCCCCGCATTTAAATTTGCACACAGTCCCGCAAACCCCAAGACCGGCTCTGCTTGAGCATTCGTTTTTGACACAATTTACATAGAAAAAGTGTCATAAACGAATACTCAAGACCGTGCTCAGCCTTGAGTCTTGTTTATAAATACGAGTGGTAGAAGGGCTTCAAGATTACATATATATCTAGTTGTCGAATTTTTTCGTAGTGTCAGATAGGGAACAGGATTTCAAAAACCTTAATTATTCTTGATAACGGTAGCTGGAACACTACCAAGACGTTGCATAAATATATAAAAAATATTGTGGTTTGATTTCCCAACAAATAACAAAAAGAACGGAATGAATTAAATTAAAACATAATCTCCTTGACTATACCTTCACCCATAACTCCATAAGTGCATTAACACCGCTCTCTGGTCTGCTTTATTCGCTTCTTTATGTTTGTAATTTAGTATAAACCAGTTTGTCTTTAAGAGACGAGACGAATGAGTCGGACATGGAAGAACTCAATGAGACGACTGCAGAAAGAAACTTTTTAAACATAAATAACAATTCTTTAAACTCAAGTAATATTACTTCAAGTTTTAACGATAGTTTTATACCCAATGTGAATGAAAGTTACTTTGAAGAATTTGGAGACGCTCTTTTGCCAAATTGGATTATTGGACTATATTTTTCTTTTGTTTTGATTGGCAGTGCAATTGACATAATTTACATTTTGGCACTTTTAAGATGTAAACGAAATGGTAAGTTTTTCTTTATACAAATACAAATTATTAGTTGTGGTTTTCTATTAGCATCCATTAGTCTAATATAGACAATAACGTTTGGTTTATTGTCAATAAAGATGAATAAAAAAATATTTAGTTATTCGCGGATAACTCATAAACTGTAAGAGATAATCGAAATCTAAAAAAGGACTTTGAAAGGGGAAACATTTTAAATAAAATTATTTTAACACCAGGAATCTATCTCTATTGCTAATAACTTTAAATTAACGCTGAAAATAAGCCTTCTCTGGACTATTTCGGGACCTCTAGAGCGAGGTGCATCACATAGAATAATTTTTTTAAGTATTAATATCAATTAAAAAATACAAATAAAATTGTTGAACATTATTTGAAGAAATGATGTTATGTTGAAAAAAAAAGATCTAACTCAATTTTTCGATAAGTTAGATTATTGCTAATTAACTAAATTGAGAATTGTTTAAATAATTGGCTTACATTTTTTGGCTACTGGAAGAATATAAAATTTTGTTAAATATTGAATATATAGAAAAACCTTTATGAACAATACATTTTTTTTAAATATGAAAATAGTCAATTTGTTTATGAACAATTTATAAATAGATGAATAAAAAAAATACGTCTATAAAAATGCCTTTCCTCATCAATACAAAACAAGTATATAAAAAAATTAACATTTTTTTGGATAATAACTTTTTTGAAACTGATTATAAACAAAACAACCAGCTTCCAGAGGACGAAACACTTTCAGGTCCATTATTTAAACAACACAGATAGTATATTATATCAACAATCTACTAGCTTGATGAAAAATTGAAAGAGATCGATTTTTTCAACTGAACCTCAATCCTTAAACATTTGAAAGCACCCATAATTTATTCAAAATTTTCAATTTTCTACTCGCTTTAGACATAGCTTCCTGAAATCAGCATAATTTTAAATTATTAGCAATAGAGAGTACTGACTATTTTTATCAGAAATTTCCTCTAAGAATTTTTTTTCTACATTTCGATTATCTCTCACAAGTCTTGAGTAAAAAGTATTCGCAAAACAACTAAATCTCTATTTTCCATTTTAATTTGTTTAAAACTTTTTTTATCTTCCAATACTGGGCTGTTCAGTAGAACAGAATGTTTGGTTGTAAAAACATATTACTATCCGCATGTTCAATCTATTTTAAGTTTTGGTTAGATTTTTTTGGGAGGCTCACTTGATGGGGAAAGGGCATTCACTTTTCAGATAATGGGGTCGGTGGGTGACTTAGATTCGTGTAGAATCTTTATTTAAAAAGCTGGAGTTAAGGTCAAATGTCAGTCACAAGTTCATACATTTATAATCTGGCAAAATTATTTGTCAAAAGCAATGGCAATCTGTTTACGACTAACATAAACAAAAATTACAAGAAGATCAGCTAATGAATTAAGAGTAAGTTCTCACAAAACAGAGCAGCGTTCTTTGTGAGCGGTGCTGAATTCAGAGCTGTAAAAGTGTATAATTAGCTGCCCGTTGAAATTAGGAATATTTAAAAAAAAAGGAACATTATTCTTTTCAACAATGCTATTATTTCGTTGAATATTTTAAAATGTAGCATTGTACTTAGGTATAATTATTTTAATGAGTTGTGCTGAGCTTTTTACTATAAAATTCAGCTTGTAAGTTTTTTTTTATGTTTTAGGTAGATATTTGTATTTCTTATGATCTTATAACGAATCTAATATCATTTTTGATGATCAAATGAATAAATATGATTATTATCATTTTGACACATTTTTCTATACGTTATTCAGAATCCAAAATATGCCCATATTTTTAGAAACTAAACTCACCGGCAAAAAAACTCGGCCACCTAAAATTTTGCTTAAGTTCGTTGTCCAAGAACTTTCGTAATTTTTCATCGATTTCTATTGTTCTTCCGCCAAATTGTGTTTGGTATTAAAACAAACTCCGGAAAGTTTTCCAAAAATGTAGATAGCTCATTTATACAGGGTGGAAAAAACATCTATTTGTAGTCCAATTTCATTTTTTCCCCAAGACAATTCCAGGCAGCAATCCCACCTACGGCCTGATGACTTCGACAATTGCGGAACTAGCCGAACGTTACATCCATGCTCAATCCCTTAAGAGATGGGATGGAATCAAAGGATGCAGACCTGAATACGTGTACTTCTCTTCAGATAAGAAATCAAGATATCCAGGTGAATGAAAAACTGAAAGATGTCGATAAGGATAGTAAACTCTACAAATTTCTCGAACTGTTCCACAGGCTGTTAAATTCGACTACAAATACATGTTTTTTTTTCACCCTGTAGAAATAAACTATCAACATTTTTGGAAAACTTTTCTGGAGTTTGTTTTAATACCAAACAATTCATCTACAACTTGTCGTAAAAAGAATTGAATAAAAAATGTCTTGTGAACGTCTTTTCGAATTTTAAAATTGAATGTTATTATAGGATAAAATATATTAGCTTTTGTCATACCTCGTATTTTGTATGGTCTCTGGTTTTTTGTTTGCAACAAGCTGTTTTTTTCTCATTTTTAATGGACTTGGAGGGTGAGTAATTACCTTTTTACCTGTAACAAAAAGGGATAAATTAGAGAGTTCCGAAAAATGTATTAAACAAATATGTGGGTACTGGAATACATCAATATGAAAAGTATGAATAAATTCATCATTCGATAACTCAAAATTATAACGTCACAATGTTTAATTTCCATATACCTAAATCTCAACATTTTTGTTTCAACGTTATAAATGGCTATTTTTAATCGCTAAATATTGGTTCAATAATTGTTTTCTACTTTTCTAAATTTTTAAGGTGGTCACCACCCTTTTGATACCTCAACATTTTTATACCCTAAAATGTAATCAATACTATTTATAGACTAGTTATGTACCAATAAATCTTCGATACGTTTCGAGGCTTGACGGGATACATACCTTCTTCTATAATTCAATTTTTTGAAAACCAAATATTTTGCAATAAAAAAAATATTGTCAGAAGTGGGATTCGAACCCACGCCCACAGAGTGGACCAGAACGCTCGAACCTGCAATTTACAGGCAAGGTTTACCTTGAGTCTGGCGCCTTAGACCGCTCGGCCATCCTGACATATCTTATTTGTTTCTAAAGAACATTCAGTATTATATATCATATCATATAATATAATACAGAGTGATAAAATAGATAAATGGTACAATTAATACGTAATAACCTTTATCAATAATATTTTATTTGTCCACGACCACCTAATAATAAGTCAATATTTTACCTCCTAACTAAAGGTATATGGTACCCATATATCAACTGTCGTGAATTATGGTTCATAATACACTGTAGTGTATTATGGTTCATAATTCACGACTAGAGATGGGAGTACAATATGAAATAAAGTATTAAATCTGTGTATTTTGTTCAGGAAATTGGTTTCTGACATATATCGTATCTATAAAATATTGTTATTTTTAGTATTGATACTTTTCATAACGATATTTTCTAATATTAAGTATTTTAAAACAATATATTTATAACGGTACGTTGTATTGATACTTTCTACAGTATCGCCCATCTCTATATATGTCAAATTATTTGAAGTAGATGCCACAACATTTTGAGGTTAGTCATATGCCAAATCGCTACTGACTTTTATTTATTAATAAATAAATTAAGTGTCGTGGACAAAGTATAGTATTCTACTCGCAATTTATGGCCATAATTCACTTAGGTGACTTGCGCCCCTCGCCTGCGGCTCATGACGCAAACGTCACCCATCGTGAATTATGGCTATCATAAATTGCTCGTTTAATAATATACTATTAAATGTTCCATCTGCCAAAATATTTTATAATCGTGACGTTACGGTAACAATAACCCAATTAGAAATTACGATGTAGGTATAAAGTTATCAACAAAATGTTGATTTTTAAAGACGGAAAAAGTAGAATCATTGTTTATTTACCATTGTCTGTTTCACACTTTATCTCTTTATTATTATAAGTAAAGCGTTATACTAAATGTATAATTTCTTAAACTTTGAGCACTTTTTTGGTGTACAAAAATCATCGTCACCGAACGCTTTCCATGATATATACAGGGGGCCCCATGCCCCATTAGTGTACCTACTATCACCGAATAGATATTGAACAAGAAGGGTCACTCGGTCACTCGACAATAAAATTATCTGTTAGAGACCACATGTTAGTGTACAAATACGAGGTAAAAATTGTGATATGCACAATAAAAAGTATATTGTACAAGGTCTGGTCAACATATATTTGAATGAATGTTATTAAAATTAGTTAACGGAGCTAATATTGAGGAATATGGACAATAATACACCTAAATATCAACTGGATATTCAATACAAACATTTTTAATAAAAAAGATCTCGTCTTAACAAAAGTGTTACCAATAAAAAATAAATGAATACATAAGTAATATCAAATCAATATCAATATCTATTCGGTGCTACTATGGAAGTGCAATGATTTGAAATACAACGAAATTTTTCAATTAAAAATTATTGTATTTGCACCGATACACATTTCTAAATATTTTGAAATATACTGGGTGTTCATAGCCTAAGCGAGACAACATGAAGTCAACTTTTTTTAGTGGCACCCTCTACATTTTTGTTTACCATCGAGTTTTGTGTAAAACTCTGCATCTAGCCATATCTTTTCTTTTCACATAAATGAAGTCGTTGCTGATTGGAGCGAAAAATATAAATATTTGAACGTTATCACTAACCTTATTTGGTGCCTATGTAGGTACCTACAGAGGTAAAGAATGGTTGAAATATCTGAACCGAGCAGAAGTTTCGTTCGGGCTTCGTGATCTATTTCAATTAGCAGAAATTTAATTTTTTTAAATGTAACACCCAGTATACAACCTTACTTACTGAGACTCGGTTTCACCACCGAATAGATATTCAATATCTATTCGGTGGTTTCACATAAGAAGAACCCAATGGAGTCTAGAATAAGTTGCAGTCGTATGCGCGGAGAAGCTGCACATGACAATAAAAGCATTGACCGATATTGATGTTCAGATATTGTTATGTGCAGCTTCTTCGCGCATACGACTGCAACTTATTCTAGACTCCAGTGGGTTCTTCTTATGTGAAACGGAGTCTACTATTTACCATTTTGTAAAACTTGTTTATTCATCCAAATTGTCTCTCTAAATAAAAAATGTATATACCATCAATGAGATTAAAAGTATCGGTAATTACTTTTAGGTTTAATTATACTATAACTAACATAAGTATTACCA
>CAJUYI010001956.1:856-19234 GCA_910591695.1 Galerucella pusilla
TTAAATGGTTTGTCACCAGTGTGATTACGCATATGTGTATTTAAATTGCCTTTCGTTGAAAAAGATTTAAAACAAATTTTACATTTAAATGGTTTGTCACCATTGTGAACATACATATGTGAACCTAAATTTGCTTTCGTTGAAAAATATTTAAAACAAATTTCACATTTAAATTGATTTTTACGAGAACTGTAAGGGCACAATTGGCGCACATTTTCAACAAATCTCTGTGAGTGTGGCTTGCAATTATCAATACTGTTGAACTGAGCACAGTTTTTGGTTTCCTCCAACTCTTTTTTTACATTATGTTCAACTATTTCAATGTCACATTTTATTCCCTCATTTAGATTGAACAAGTTACCAGTATTGCTTCTATTTAATAGAACCTTACATTTCTTCTTCCTCAAAGAATGTATTGAACGGTGATGAAAATATTCCTCTTGTTTTGTATATAAATTTCCACAAACTGCACAGATAATAATACATCGTCTCTTTATATGTTTTGCTATCAATGGACTTCCTGTAAATAAAATACACACCATCAATAATAATAAGGAAATACTCGAAAATATTTCTTGAATAAGGAAAAAAGTAAGCAGGTTATTATTTATATAAAAAATGGGCAGATCTCTGGGTTAAGTAAAAAGAAACAAATATTTTTTTCAGGTATTGTTCACCACTTGTATCCTCCTTCATCATTTAGGCTCCTTAGTGAGGTGATTTGTAGGGTATAGTGGAACTAATGTCAATGTGATGACCTTGAATTGTATTACAAATTTTATACAGGTTAATTTTAATCCACTATATTAATTTAAATTATATTTGAAAAGCATTATTTCACAATATTCGAATTTATAAAAAAATTTTATGCTCGTCATTGGGCGGCTTTTTCCTTCAAAGGGATTAAAAATATGGGTCATCACATTAACAATAGTTACACTATACTTTGTTTTATACCTCGTAATAGATTTTAAACAATTTTTTTTATTGTTTATCACCACACAAAGAACATGCTAAAGCACTTGAACAATCTTGTTTCTTATGGTTTTAACCCAGACAGCTGCAGCATCTTGGTTTATCTAAATCTTAATTCACTGTACATCTCCCCCATCTGATTTATGATCTGCTTGGAATCAACTATTTTTATTCTAGACTGACTCATTCTAGTTAACTCTACATCATATTCATCTCCAAGTTTAGTTTTCAAAGTTAATTCTAAAAGTTCTGTTCAAGCATCTAACAATAACAGATTCTGAGTTAGTTGTTTTCAAATGTTGTACACCTATTTTCAGGTTATTTAGTTCCATGATATTCTTTAGTTTGTTCACAATTTTGACATACTTTTGGTTTTATTATAATCCTGGGTACCTACATTATTTTTCATATTTATACCTAATTACGGGGGTCCATTTAAACTTATTTGCTCATTTATTGTACAATATTCCTAGGTACATGCCTAGCACTTTTGGCGCCCTTGTTTAAATTTATCTAATTTTGATGAAAACACATCTTATATCTAATATGTGCCATTTGATAATGCTAAACAGTTTTGAAAAATGTCACTTTATATGTCAAAATTACATAAATTCATTTATATATCACAGGACAAAACTGATCAACAAATAAAAACATAATAGATATTATTTCAACTCGTATTTTAATAATGCAAAATGTCATCTTTTTAAGGTTAATATCCAAGTATTAGGTATTGTTATTAAAATTTTAGCTGAGTGAATTGAGCTTTTCATGCTTTAATTTTTGCAAATATTCGTTGTCTAATTATATTAGCTGGTCAGATTCTTTTGAAATAATAGCAAGATTACTCAGTCGGTTTTGCCCCATGGCCCATCTTAAATAATTTTTATTATTTTGAGTTTTGAAAGATTGTTCTGCGGTAGCACCCGAAACCGGCATTGTCAATAAAATGTGAAGTATTATGCTCGTATTAGAAAAAGAATCCACATGGTTGATTGTTGTATAATTTAACATTCCTTCTGGAGACGTAATAACTTTTTCATCCAAATTTTGTAAAAATTGTGAGTTTTGTCATTCAGTAAATTAATACATGCCAGATGTTCCCATACAGCTTTCTGGTTTGGTAACTACCGTCCGCAAGCATCAGACAGTTAAAACAGTTAGGTATACATTTGTAAATAAATATTGCCTATTTACACATTATGAGGTACAGTACCAGTAAAAATAGCTGGACATAGACTTTCCTTTTTTCATTAGAAATAAAAACATACTAAAATTTGACAAGGTAACTTAGTATTGCAAAGTAACCATCTTTTTATGTAAATAACCTATTACTTACGTAGGTACTTATAAAATTATCTACATATGTTCTTAGTAATTTGATACACACACTTACCTTTGAATCTAGTTCTTCTCAATTTTCCATGTCCTAAATAGTTAAAGTTAATTTCAATGTTTTCAATAATATTACTTTCTTGTTTAATTAACGCATTGGATTCTTCTAAAGTTACATCAGTATTTAAATCGACATTTTCCTCTTGTTTAATTGGTCTTATGACATTCGTTTCTTCGGTTAAACTTTTTATAAGGTTCTTACTATGCACCTCTTGATCAAGTTCTTGTTTAACATCCATATTAAAAGTATGTTCCTCAATTCAATTACTTCATCCTTAAATATAAGAAGAGCTGCCTGCTTAATATCCATATAAATAATAATAGCATAATGTGTACTAGATCAATCCGTAGCGGTTTTCAGATTTCATGCTATGCTATCTGTTTCGTATAAACGGACCACTTGCCATTGTCAATATCACCATTGTCTAAACTTTTTTAGACAATGATGTTAGAATATCTTACCTTTGTTTCTGCAGCTTCCAAAGGTATCTGGATTGTGTTTGGATGAATAATTTTGTATGATTATATTACTTTTTTTCGGTTCAGATAATTATAAGCTTGACCACTGAAATGACAAATGACAAGTACACAGATTACCCATAGAATATTTCACAATATTTCTCTATGAGATTACCCATCCCGCTAGACAAGTACCACAGACCAGACTCTGCACACTATAGAATTCTACTATCGACTCTATTCTAAACGACTTGTCGACAAAAGTGATAGTATATATATGTGAAGACGTCCGAGCTTCGGAGGGCTTGACATAGAGAGATATCTATGGGGTTCGATGAGGGAGGCTGGATGCTGGAAGTACAAGTCCCCGTAGAGGGGTTGTCCTACCCGACACGGCACGTCCCAATGGCTGATAGGGTGTCTACAGAGGGAGTGGGTGGTCAAGGAGAGCTGTATGTGCCTCATGACCATTCAACCCTCGGGATAAGCAATAAATAAGGCTCCAGTATGGAAACCCGAATAGTTGCTCGCGGATCAAAGGGAATATAGTAGTAAACCTCGATGGGTTAAGGAGGCATGCACCACGGTAAGAAAAGGGTGATCGGAGGAGATGATCTGTCGGATGGAGGGTGATTGTAGGGATGAGAGGAAGGTGTTTGATATGATGAGTGGACTGTTTGAGGAGGTGGGGAGCGGGGTCAGCGTTTGGCTACACAGGTTTGAGCATGTGGAGGTGCTGAGGAAGATGGTCGTGTGGGTGAGAGCAGATGGGACGAAGGTGGCAATTTATGCAGATAGGGAAAAGGAGGTTAGGAATGAAGCGGTAATCCTGAAGGATATTGGAGAAGTCAATCAGGATGGGATAGAGAGGATTAGAAAGAGTTTGGGCGAGATGGAAGGAAAGTGGGTGGATATAGACTTAGAGTCTCAAAGGAACAGGGAGGTGGCTATAAAGACAAAGAAGGGGGTTGAGGTGAAGGGATATCTGAGGGGGGTGGAAACGGTAACAGGAGCTAGGGCAGTGGAAGCGAGAAGGGGAACAAAAACCATTAAGATGGTAGGGATAGACCCGTGTATTGAAGATGAAGTGGTGAGAAAGAAAATAGGGAAATTGATTGGGGAAGGGACAAGGGCGATGAAAGTGGTGAGGGAGAGGAACGGGATGAAAATGGCGTTGGTGAGGGTGGAGTGGGAGAAAGCGGAAGCCTTACTAGGAAAACGGGAGATTAAGTTGGACTGGAATAGGGTAAATATTATAGAGGGGAGAGAGGAGGGCAGATGCTTTGGATGTGGAGTGAAGGGCCACCAGGTAGTGGGGTGTAAGGACAAGAGAGTGGTGAATTTAAGAGAATGCTGACTATGTAAGAGCGTGGAGCACATGGCCAGAGACTGTCGGCAGGCTTTCCTTTGTAGGGTATGTGGGGGAAGGAGACACAAGCCAGGGGAGGCAGAATGTAGTAGGGGAAGGGAGGGAGTTGATGAAGACGGAGAGGGAAAACATGGGAGGTACCCTTTGGACCCCTCAGAGGGGATAAGTCTGGGCAAATAGGAGGAAGGAGAAAGCAGACCACGGAAAGAAAAAATGTAGAGGATGGATGGAGGGTGTTACAGATAAATCTAGTGGAGAGCATGATTAGGAAAGAGAAGGACTCGATATGGCATATGAGAGGTAGGAGTGATAGAAGGGAGAATATGACGGAGAGTGTGTGAGGGACCGCCGCCTGCCTTGAAGTACAGTGATTCCAAGGCGGGAGTAGCGGCGAGTTTGAGGTGGGTTTGGTTGGTAGGCATTCCCTTTTGGGGATGAGTCCAACACTGTCCGGATACTGACTAGGACCCATTCGAACATAAGTTTCCCATCTCAGCCCGAAAAAAAGATAATATGTGAAGACGTGTCGTTTTCTACAATTACGAGCACAAAACAGTCTAACCTATAGAAGTTAAAGTTTATAGGATGACCTTGAATACAAAAATAAGGTTTCATACCTAACCTGAAGCGCTAGTTGCGATTGAGTTGTCGAAACAGGCCTGGCAGCTAAGGCATTTAGCACGAAAAGAAGAAAAGATTTTGAAATTCATCAAAGCTGTCATATAGTTGTTGTCACCATCACAAAACAGTCTAACCTATAGAAGTGAAAGTCTAATAGGATTAGCTAGAATGAAAAAATGAGGTGTCAAACCCATCCACCTGAAGCGCTAGTTGCAATTGAGTTGTCGAAATAGGCAAGTCAGCTGATGCCGAAAAACAGACTAAGGAAAGAAGAATATCAGCGATCGCAGTGGATGGGTTCAGAACTATTTCATAGCACTTTTTTTAATGGAAGTATGTTTATTTGAATGACTATTATTAGGTTATTCAAGAAGGGGAAGGGAATATAATCATTGGATTAGCCGTTCCCCTTCTTGAATCTCTTGATATGCGTGTTACAAAGTATTGAATATTTTTCAAAAATGGGAAGGGTGAATGCATTCAATACTTTGTAACGCGCATATCAAGTTAATCAAGAAGGGTACGGGTAATTCCAATGATTATATTCCCTTCTCCTTCTTGAATATATTAAGATTACAAGATCAAAATAATAATACAAAATTGTTCAAACTTTATAATTAATTATACATTCAACTGCTTTTTCCATTTATTTTCATATTGTAAGTTCTTTCTATTCAAAAGTTCAAATAAAATAACTATAAATTATTGCATTTCTTTCATTAATAAATGTGGTTGTGGAAGAATATTGTGTACAGCTTGTAAGCATATCACTTTTCCCACTCGCCAGGTTTGCCACAAACTCCTGCGCTCGTGGGAAAAGTGACGCTTTGCGCACTAATACAAACTACTATTTCTGACTTATCTGGTATAATTAACAAGGAGTGATAGCATCCCAGACAATAGACATTACATTTTGAGAATGTGCAATTTACCTATCAAAGTAAGGGAGCAGGTAGTCTTGGGGTGCAATGGGCTCATTTACATATATTTTTTTATTTTACCATTAGGAAGAGCATATTATTTTGAGGCTCTGTGCAAAAAATTAGAAGTCAGCGAGACTCCCTAAGTCGCCTAAAAAAATTATAAACATCAAACAGCGCTTCTCTCCGAATTTCAGGCGTGACGTCATCGCATATGAAATCTCTCGTTGAGAGAGCGGATACCGCGCCGATCGGTTTTCAGTTAGATGACTACTTAGCTAGTAACAGTATTTTGCTTGCTTATATGCCTATTATTATACGTTTTAGCAAACTCTAAACAGTGTTGTGTTTGTGAAAAAAGAACGTTTAGAAATAATTTAAACGATTCGACACAACCAGAACCAGAGTATAAAACTATAAATATTGTGCGGTTCCAGAATGTAAAAGTACTACGATTAAAACATCTAACAAAACATTTATTTCTATTAATAAGGATGCAAACAAAAAACGAAAGCAATGGCAGAAAAGCATAAAGACTCAAAGCATTCACTGATATGTCAACATACTTTGTTTGTGTATTTTTAAGATTTCATTTTTCTTCAATCAGAATCCTTATAATTACCTTATAAAATACGTTGTGAATCCATATTGAGAGGGTTATTGAAAACCACACGCTTGTATTAATCTAATTTTTTTTAATACGTAGATAATATTGTTCTTATAGCTTGTGGTGTTATTAATGTTCGAAATTATTCGATAAAAAATGGGTCAGTTCTTTACAAATTAAATTTTATTAAATACTGCTTTTTTCCAAAAAAAAACAGGTAATCTTTTTCAGTAGATCATCAACAAAACTGGCGTATATTATGTGTTTCAAAAGAAATTATTTTATTTGATTCAAAGTCCGAATCAGCTCTAACAAATATCGCTTTTTTTAACAGTGAGGTGCATGTGCATTTGAATCTGATGTTTAAACATTTAAACATATTACCTGCTTCATCAAAATAAGTTTTTCTTGTTCTTTTCAACATTGGTGATTTAATTTCCACTTTACATTAATCATAAATAGCATTTGGAGAAGCTCCTCTAATTGGGCAGTCTAAGAGTTAAAAAAATTGCGATGTTTTACTGGGTAACCTATAGAGTTATCTCCGCAACTTTGTCCACCAGACCAGGAATAAAATAAAACATCTGGTATCACCTTTTGTATATCATTTGAAAGAGCATGTATTTATGAACATATTGACATTTTTAATCATTCTGGCCGGAGAACAGTCAAAAACGATGTGTCACAAATTATAATTTAATAAACTCGTGTTTTTGATTAAAAAACTCCATAATCATTAGCAAGTCCAGTTCTGGAAGATTTAATGAGTCTGCTTTTTCAAAATTAGGTCCACACAAAATTATGCGAGTAATTCAAAATAAATAAATTCTACGCGAGGCACGTTACAGTCAGAAGCGTAATGTTTGTGCATATTAAGTTTCATATGCGGTGACGTCACAGTCATAGTCTTCGCCTCGCTACGGTATGCTTGTTTAATTGGTTGTATTAGGAGAAGGACATATTCTATTGACATGAAATTTTCAGAATCTTATTTTTATCCTTAGTACTTTGTTTTAAGACAGTTGAAAATGATTTAAAAATTTTAGTGAACGAGTCCATCTACTATCGCCGGCATATACATCTTTTTGATTCAATATTAATTCAATTGAAAAAAAAACAAGTTTTTAGTAAGATGCATTTATTTGTGAGTGATACATACAAAAATACATAACAAATATTTACCAATTTTCAATCGATCGAACAGATTTTCATGAAATAAATCATACAAATTAACTTATTCAATTCAAACTTATTATAAATATTCATCAAAGAAAGAAATATTTTTAGGAATGGGTCGTAGCAGCTTTTATAATGGCAGTTAATAAATCGGGGTCTTCTTGTTGTGCTCCAATCCACCACATACACAAAGCATTTTCATACTGTAAAGAATTTCTAGAGTGATGCAATGGATCCAAAGTGTGATGTTGCCCAGAAGCAGTCGCCAAAATTGGTCTATAAGGATGTAGACTTACTCCGTTGCAGCAATCATTATGTACCGCCATCTGTGAACCGTATTCAATATTAGTACAGTCATTATAAACAAAAGTATAAACTTTACCAATGGTTGATTTTGAGAAAAAATATCATTGTTCCTCTGGGATATTTATTTTTAGAGATAAGAGTGATTTGTTTAAGAAGCAACAAACAAAAAGAAATTATCCTGGCTTTAAATCCTCGGTTAGGAAACGGTGACACAATAATATAGCCTGTAAATATTGCTTACTTATTACACAACAAATATACATAAAATATTCGATCATATAAAACTAGGTATGGCCAAAATTCAATTTTGAATTGAATGAAAGTGGTTGAATTGTTGGTTTCATTTATTATTTGGTATTTCTTTACCGTGTTTTCAAGAACTGTATCTTCTGTAAGTTCCTTGTGGCATTATTTATCATTTTTTCTCTTATTTTTTGGGAATCAAACCACAATAATGTTTTTGGAACTTTAGTTCTTTACGTCAGGTTATGTTTGAGTGACCAGGGGTTACGTCAGGTTATGTTTGAGCGACCAGGGGTCGCGACGCAATAGATCTGACTGTTACGCGTTACGTCACGCTACGTTATGTTACGTTGCTTCGTTATGTGCCTTGCTTTCGTGCTTGTGCTCTCTCCTTAGTCGCTCTCTCGTTTACGAAGCAGCGATTCATATGCTCCGGCCGGGATTCGAGCCCGGGCCGCCCGCGTGGAATGCGAGCATTCTACCACTGAACCACCGATGCTATATTAAAATTCTATGCAAAGCTGGTATTCGCAGTGCTGGTGATCTACTTGAATTTGTTCGGATACATTTTCACTATTATTATTTCCATAATTTTTTTGCGCGATTAAGGGGTCTAGCACATTTACTTTTCGAAATACAGGGTGTTGAAATTTTGAAAACTTGAATGTTTTAATTCGATGACTTTAAAATGGATGCATAAATTGATTTGACATTTGGCAGGTTGTTTTTAAATATAAAAGGGCATATTTTGATAGAAATAGTAGTTTGTGCAACTAGTGTGGACATGATGGCCATATCGCACGAGGACGAAGTTTGAGCACGACGCCGTAGGCGGAGTGCTCAATCGTTCAAGTGCGATATGGACAATCCACACGAGTCGAGCAGCATATTTTTTCGACGACCCACTTGAGAAAAAATCTAGAAAATAAAAATTTCTATAAACTGTAATATAACTTCAAATTAAAAATTTAACAATTCAATTTTATATTTCCACTAATTTTGTGGTAAGCGTACAGTTCTTGAATGTCCAATTTGTATAATGCTACGGTTTCCTTTTTTAAATATACGATGCTGTTATAAGTAGATGTTGCTAGTCGGACTCCCTCATGAAGGGTCCGTACCATTATCTATAATAATGAATATTCTGCTAAATATTTCAAACGTCTACCTGTTGTCGTTATTAACATCAAGCAAAATAATTATTCAAAAATAAAATTAACAATAAAAAAAACATCTTCACGGGGAATCGAACCCTGGTCTACCGCGTGAGAGTCTGGTTTGCTTACTACTCGGCCACCGAGGCTTTGCAAATTGTTTATCTATAACGTCAAATGTATTACATACTTTTTGCTTAAAAGGAACTAAAGTTCCTACTGTGTGTCCCGCGGCACGTTCTACCTTTTTATTTTTTTAATTCGACGTTTCGGTAGCGTTCCAGCTACCTTTGTCAAGTTATTCTTATTTATTAAAAAAATAAAAAACATTATTGTGGTTTGTATCCCAAAAATAAGAGAATTCAAGAACTGTATTATTATTTGTGACTTGAAATAACTGAAACATGTTGCAGTTGTGAAATTTTTATCAAATATATTATATTATTTTATTCTGTATTATCTTTTTGTCCAAAAATGGTTATAAAACGTGAACAAATAATATACAAATGCTTTTTAATCTGAGAAATAAATATATATTTTTTAATAGAATTGTTTGCGACTTGATTTGAAAATACATAAAATAAAAAAAGTATTAAATTCACAGCAAAATATAATAAAAATACTGACTATACTAATAATACAAAACATAATATACCATACAAATTTAATATACAATATATCCGATCAATCTAAACATTTGAAGGTACATTAATTCATAGCAAGCTGAAAGTGCGTGTAATTGTTCAAAACATACAAGTACCTAAAAATAACACCTGAAAGTTCCTCATCATTCCGGCGCTTGGAAAAAATTTTATTCGAGGCCAAAGATCAAAAAATTGGTTTTTCCTACGATCACATAGGAAAGTGACATATATCGTGACATTTATTCATACGCGTACGTAAAAAAAAACTTATCCGTACGTGTACGGATAAAAGAGCTGTCAAATGAATTTTTATTAAGATTGACCACTGGCAAGCTGTCAAATATATATAAATTTTAATTAGATTTATCTATGTAATATCTAAATTTGAAGCGATATATTTGAAAAGTGAAATTTTTGTCATTTTCTTGATGGAAAAAAATTTAGGGCGCGGTCGAGGATCGAACCCGCGTACTCTTCGTCAGAAGTCCGAGGTTGTACCAATCAACTGTTATAATAGTAGGAAAATGTAATCATCTTGAAAGGTATTCATGATAAGTATGTATGAAGTATGATGAACAATAATAATTTCACTTCCAATTTCTACAATTATCCAACCAATTAATAATTGTAATAACCTACCTATATTATACAATGCTATTCAAAAGCCCCCTCCCCCCTCGTATATTTTGAACAGTAAACTTCTCTACGAATGGTAACAGGTGACGTAATAGTAATAGATGACGTCACAGTGCCACTCTGGCCAATAATTTTAAATAGGACCTTATGGCAATTGATATCTCGTTTGAAGGGCATTGACATTGGCTACAAAGCCATATTAATTTTGTTTGGGTTTAAACTAATTTTGACGGATAAATTAAATAAATACCAAAATTATTGAAATTATTTTTTTAAATTTAATTAATCAAATATCAACAATGGATTTTTATATCAAGTGTTC
This sequence comes from Galerucella pusilla, assembly GCA_910591695.1. Classification (NCBI taxonomy): domain Eukaryota; kingdom Metazoa; phylum Arthropoda; class Insecta; order Coleoptera; family Chrysomelidae; genus Galerucella; species Galerucella pusilla. Next base: position 11,684 of record CAJUYI010001956.1, read on the forward strand.
GAAATGTGCTCCGTCTACTTCCTGACAGTAATACATCCTATTAGTAAACTCTTGTCGTACTCGTTCGAATATGTCAGCTGAAATTACATTGTATTCTTCAATAATTCTTTCTTTCAAAACGCCAATGCTATCTGGTGCCGTAGTATAAACCTTGGATTTCAAGTACCCCCATAGAAAAAAATCTAATGGTGTCAGATCTGGTGACCGAGGTGGCCATTCTATAGGACCTCGCCGGCCGATCCATCTACCTAGATATTCTTCATCCAGGTAACGTCTTGCTGCACCATAATAATGTGCAGGAGCTCCATCTTGTTGAAATGTTATTTCCAGATGGCCGAATTCATCTGGATTATCTTCCAGAATTTCAAGAATTAACGGCTCAATTGCATTTTGTAACATCTCCAGATACACTTCACCGCTTAAATTTGAATTTAGGAAAACAGGACCAACTATTTGGTTTCCCAAAATACCTGTCCCCAAGTATGTGTTCCGCATCCACGCGACTCAGCTGCACGGCGGAAAAAAGTATAAATATTAAATCATAAGTTTTTTTCAATCTTTGGTGAGAGTTAAGGTTGCAAATAATAAATAAAAGGTGATAAATTAATTTTTACATTATTGGAAAAAGGTATGAGAAAAATTATATATTAATCATCTTTTATACATTTTCACTATATACATTTTGTTCATTGAATATTAATCGTTATATATTATTTCATTCACCCAAATATAAGACTTATTGTTGTACTTACTTGCATATGCACCGATGGATAAGTTTGTTCAGTGACATTCCACACTTGTACCTTACCATCTGTTCCTCCAGATACCAACCATTTACCATCGACACTTGTGTCAATATTTATCTTCTGATTAGTATTCACTTCTCGAGATAAACAAAACATCGGTCTGCCAGGTACCTAAAAATTATAAAGATTTTAGTAATACAGACAACAAAAAATAGATGATCTTCCTTATACGCAACAGAATGATGGTTTGTTTTCTTACACGTAGGTCCCAGCAGATGATTTCTTTATCTTTTCTAGCGCCACTGTACAACCGAAAACCGTCGAGGGAGAAAGCCATCGTTGTAATACCTCCTTTGTGGCCATTTAATTTGCAAAGATGTCGAAACGATCCGTCGCTTTGAGATACCAGATCAATTGTGTTTTTCCAAGTTCCTGAAAATAATAATTTTAAATTAGAAAAATGGTAGTGGGATGTTAATAGAAACGCAGCAATGAATTATGGAGTAGCAGGATCTTATATTCAGTTTAGAATGGGCCACAATAATACAGATAGACTATGAGCCCATGGGGAAAAAAGTGTCGCTATTTGAAACAGCAGCAAACCCATTCAGGACGATAGTTTATCATGCCACCATCGGTTCCAGCATTATGGCGTTCATTTTCTCTTGTGTAAAAAAGCGCAATGGAAAACTGAACATTTTATTTTTCATCCTCTGAAACCGCGATATGAAACTGTACGCTGTTTGTTACATTTGATAGTAGAATCATAGGAGATCGGTCCAGACTCTATGACGTTCAAAAATAATCGTGAGGAAAATCTACGAAAATTGTTGAAAACGTACTCGAACCCGGGCCGACCGCGTGAAAGGCAAGCATTCTACCACTGAACCACCGATGCTACATTAAAATTCTATGCAAAGCTGGTATTCGCAGTGCTGGTGATCCACTTGAATTTGTTCGGATAAATTTTTACTATTATTTCCATAATTTTTATTGCGCGATTGATCTTTTTTGTTTATTTAGAACATCGGTTATCAGGACGGTAGGTTGTGTTTACTGGTTTCTAAGTTTAACACGTCGGTAAGTGATTTACTTACCGTTCAGACGTCGAAACACAATTTCACCAAAATGCAAAATATATTTTAAACTGATCGAGAAGTATAAATGTCACTTTTGACTTCCCGTTCATTTCGAAGAAATTTAAATTATTTTATTCGGAATTTATTTCAATACGATCGCGCAAAAAATGGTGTAAGCATCTCGAAAGTTAAGGGTAATTACAACGTTTGCATGTAGATTCCTCTCGTAAAATTGGACAAAATTATATGAGGATTAAGGGGTCTAGCACATTTACTTTTCGAAATACAGGGTGTTGAAATTTTGAAAACTTGAATGTTTTAATTCGATAACTTTAAAATGGATGGATAAATTGATTTGACATTTGGCAGGTTGTTTTTAAATGTAAAAGGGCATATTTTGATAGAAATAGTAGTTTGTGCATCTAGTGTGGATATGATGGCCATATCACACGAAGACGAAGTGCGATATGGACAATCCACACGAGTCGAACAGCATATTTTTTCTACGACCCACTTAAGAAAAAATCTAGAAAATAGAAATTTCTATAAACTGTAATATAACTTCAAATTGGAAATCTAACAATTTCAATTTTATGTTTCCACTAATTTTTTTGTGGTAAACGTACAGCTCTTGAATGTCCAATTTGTATAATGCTACGGTTTCCCTTTTTAAATATACGATGCCGTTATAAGTAGATGTTTCCAGTCGGACTCCCTCATGAAGGGTACCGTACCATTATCTATAATAATGAATATTCTGCTAAATATTTCAAATGTCTACCTGTTGTCGTTATTAATATCAAGCAGAATAATTATTTAAAAATAAAATTAACAATAAAAAAAAACTTCTTCACGGGGAATCGAACCCGGGTCTACCGCGTGAGAGTCTGGTTTGCTTACTACTCGACCACCGGGGAATATGCAAATTGTTTATCTATAACGTCGGATGTATTACATAATGTTTGCTTAAAAGGAACTAAAGTTCCTACCGTGTGTCCCGGGACACGTTCTACCTTTTTTCTTATTCTTTATGGAACTGCACTCAATTCCCACCCACACAATTCTACATGTGTTCTGATGATGCTGAACGTTTCAGCCAGAAATAGCTAGCTGAACGCGATCGTCTTCACCTTGTGAATTAAGAAACTGCAAGGAGTGATTATTTTCCATACGGGATTTTCTAATTTCTATAGACATGAGAAAAATTTGATCAAATTTTGTTTGATTAGGTACTATAATTGAAACAAACACACAAAAGTTTCATCAAATTTTTATGAAGCACACGTATAGAATCTACAACATTTTTTATGAAATTAAATGTTTCTCAGCAATGAAGAAGATAGCAGGCAGCTGTCAGTAGCCTTTGATACTAAATGTTTGTTTTCATTACTAGAGTAATCAAAAAAAGTTTCATTAAATTTCTATGATGCATATTAAAGAAAATAGAGCATTTTTTTGTGGAAAATAATTGCTTCTTGCCATACACTAATTCAAAAGGTTAGGTTAGGAGAGGAAGGTGTTTGATATGATGAGTAGACTGTTTGATGATGTGGGGAGCAAGGTCAGCGTTGGGCTACACAGGCTTGAGCATGTGGAGATGGAGGTGCTGAGAAAAATGATCGCATTAGTGAGAGCAGATGGGACGAAGGTGGCAATTTATACAGATAGGGAAAAGGAGGTCAGGAATGAGGCGGTAATCCTGAAGGATATTGGAGAAGTGAATCAGGAGGGGATAGAAAGGATTAAGAAGGGTTTGAGGGAGATGGAAGGAAAGTCGGTGGATAGACTTAGAGTCTCAAGGAACAGAGAGGTGGTTATAGAGGCAAAGAAAGGGGTTGAGGTCAGGGGAATTCTGAGGGATATGGAAAGGGTAACAGGAGCTAGGGCGGTGGAAGCGGGAAGGACAACAAAAACCATTAAGATGGTGGGGATAGACCCGTGGATTGAAGATGAAGTGATGGGGAAGAAAATAGAGGAATTGATTGGGGAAGGGACAAGGGTGATGAAAGTGGTGAGGGAGAGGAACGGCATCAAAATGGCGGTGGTGAGGATGGAATGTGAGAAAGCGAAAGCTTTACTAGGAAAACGGGAGATTAAGCTGGACTTAAATAGGGTAAATATTATAGAGGGGAGAGGAGGGCAGATGTTTTGGATGTGGAGTGAAGGGCGATCAGGTAGCTGGATGTAAGACAAGGAGTGGAGAAGATTAGGGAATGCTGGCTATGTAAGAGCGTGGGGACCATGACCAGAGACGGTTGGCAAGCCTTCCTTTGTAGGGCACGTGGGAAAAGGGGACACAAGCCAGGGGAGGCAGATTGTAGTAGGGGACGGAAGGGAGTTGATGTAGACGGAGATGGAAAAAATGGGAGGTACCCTCTGGACTCCACAGAGGGGACGAGTCTGGGCAAGTAGGAGGAAGGAGAAAGCAGACCACGGGAAGAAAAATGTAGAGGATAGATGGAGGGTGTTACAGATGAATCTAGTGGAAAGCATGATTAGGAAAGAGAAGGCATGTGCGAGGTAGGAGTGATGGAAGGGAGTAGATGACGGAGAGTGTGTTAAGGACTGCCGCTAGCCTTAGAGTATGCTAGGGTAGTGATTCCGAGACGGGAGTAACGGCTAGCTTGAGGTGGGTTTGGTTGGTAGGCATTCCCCTGGGGATGAGTCCAGCACTGTCTGGGTACTGGTTAGGACCAATTCTAACATGAGTTTCCCATCTCAGCCAGAAAAAAAATCAAAAGGTAAAAGGTTGCAATTGTGACTGTGGCTGTCAGTTAAAAAGATCTCATAGCAGTGATGTTAGTGAAATCAAAAGTGGTTCTCTTTACAAAAACTGGCATCTTCATACATTTATAAATTTTTAAACAACCCTTACATGGACTGAATTAAGTATGCATTCTAATACAACACCCAAATCTTACTATTGAAGATACCAAAAAATATAGTTTGATTTAAATCAACCCAACCCTGTTTATAAATACTAAGTAATACATAATTATTTGATAGTTCAATTACATACCTATAGCTACTACTCCAGGCTGTGCTTGACTAGTTACAAGACAAGACACTTGGTGTGATACTGGGTATTCAACACATTCTCTACCAGGTCTGCCTGTAGCAAATATTTTAACATTTTTCTTATAACCACAAAATATGTTTTGTCCATCTGCAGAAAATGTAACACTAATAGCAGGTTCTATTTCATCTTGATTATTGTAACCTCTGTAAGTGCATCTTAAATCACCACTAAATGCATCCCACAGATGTATAGGACCACCATGACCACTAGAGAGCCAACTAAAAGAAAGTTATATAAATCATTTTAGAAAAAAATAGAAATTGATTGTACCTACTACACCAGTTTTTGTATTAAGAAAATTCTCCATGAAAAAACCAAGTCTGAAAATTATTCAGAAAATAAATTATATTTTGCATAGAAGAGTTTCCAGTATTCATTCTTGTTTATAAACACCTAGATATGTTTCAAGTTTACTGTTTAATAACTTCAACTTGCTGTGAAGTTAAATATCTAATATTTTTTAACATACATAATGGTGAATGTGTACCTGATCACTTAATCACCTTCTACATTAAAATAAAACGAATGAAAATATTCAAATATGTAAGTAAGTAATGGGAATGCATATTGAGCTGTGGAAAAGAAATTTCGGAGAAATTTATTGCTTCAACTCCTCTCAAGAAACAATTTATGCTGGCATACCCATTGGTGTAGCTCGGAAACTAATCAAGACTCCATCCCAACATGGCATATTTTTTGGATAATTTTTTGATGTCTATATTTTTATGGACAGTTTAGAAAGAAAAATTTTCAAACTTTTCAAAACATATCTAATTTTTTTTTTGGTATAGGTATGTGGATGACATACAGTAATTGCTAACTAACTTGAGATGCTAAATATTTTTTAGGGAGCTATTGACACTGCCCATCTGACAGTGCATATTCTGAGGATATGCTCTCTCTTAGAAATTACATTGCACAAAGCAGGAACAACAACTGTGTGACGCTATGGTACTGAAAATCTTAACACCTGATGAGGTTCAATGCAATTGGCATTTGTCAAAATGTTACCACTAATAGCAGCCGAGTAGGCGGGACACTATTACTACTACAATATACAAGACAGGGGTTGGTTGTAAAACAAATTTGATATATATAAACACTGACTGCACAACTGAAAGATATCTCAGTGCGATTTTTCAGATTTGGGAACAGATATTCCAAATTAGTTTTTATTTTTAACTAAGTACCAACACGAAGTACCTGCTATGTTCCGAATTCCAAAGGATTTTGTTCATTTGTTTATCCTTTTAATGTTTTTTGGGTTGAATAACTAGTGTTTCTTTGTTTCCTGCTTCAAGAAAATATCGTTTTTTTTTTTAATATTTTTTTAAACATGTATAAGTACTGGTTGGTTTCCATAACAATAGTTTAAAGTTTAAATGTTTTGTTGGTGCCTATAAGGTTGAATGAATATTTATGTTCTAATTATTTTTGTTATTGTACATTGTACCTAATGCATCACTCAATTTTCCAACACACTACTAGAATTGCCCATTTAATACTGTTAGTGTAAGTAAAGTGCCAATTGAGGTCAAGTTGGACAGGAATTTGAACCTTTTGAATGAACAAATAGAATGGACGGTCAGAGTGTTGAGAAAATGTGTAGAAGTGAATAATTTATTAAACAAATCAACCACAAAAAATTCAAGACACTGAATGATTATTACATTTAAATAATACATGGCAACTGGCAACACCTGTTGAATCCAGCAGAATGAATAAATAAACTTTGACATACATTTTAAGATTGTTTCTAGATAGGCTTTGAAGCAATATTTTTTGTACAATATAGGTATTTTCAATAAATGATGGGCCTATTCAGAATTTGGGATCATGGTTTGGATATATCTAATAGAAAATACACAATTTCATAATTATCAGTTATGACTGAAAAACAATCATGACATCTTTACTTATTATGATTATGAGTATATTTTATGCTTGGATAAAAATTATTTCTTGGGTACTGTTACTCTTATTATGTAATTTTACTTACCAGCATGTAGCTGGATTACCACTATTCATACCAGGATACCAACAATAATCATAAATAAGTCCTCCTTCTGGAACACTCACTGCTGGAGTCAAAGGAACAATCGGTCTGCTACTAGGGACACTATCACCTGTATATAAATCACTGGGTAGCTCCATGACATGCATTCCAGCCCCCCTAACAACCGTAAGTAGACAAGTACCGTCTGGTGACCATTTGCATCCTTTAAGATAGTGTTGATCATCATAATTCGGCCATTGTGCTCTAGCTAATTCCAAGGTGGTATTTTCAAAATTGTAGTCAGCATATTGAAAAGATGTTGAATATGAAACAGAACTACTTTCAAATACACCTTCACTCATTTTTTGTCCTTCACAGTACAACTAAAAAGGGTACAGGTACCTAGACACTCACTGAAATATAAAACCGGGCGAAACTTGTAATATTACGATATACTAATTAAACAAACATCCTTAAAGACTCTTGTCATGATCACAAAATTTGTAATGGCGTAAGTAGAAATTTCAGAATCAAAACAATAAATAAAAATAAAAGCAATTTTTAATTAACTTCACTTTTAGCACTATAAAAACGTGATAACTGCTACAAACGTTCAACATGACAACTGACAGACATTTTGGACGCGACGGG